>CM046458.1:72946507-72974007 GCA_025506515.1 Flaveria trinervia
CATGTTATATTCGTTGATGTTGCTGGTCTTGCTGTTATGGAAGTTGCTAAAGCTGCATGATATTAAGGAGTTTACTAAAGTCCTAGATGTTAGTTGCTTTTACTGCTGGTCTTCACATGAATGGGCTGCTAATGCTGGGATTTTGGTCTTTCTTGGTAATATTGTTGGCATTGAGTCTTGGATTGAATGGAGTGCTCTTCTGCTGGGCTTATGTATTGGGCTGACCAGTTTCTATGAAGATACAATGATTCGATTTTCAAAGAAGTTAGCTGCTGCTTTTTGGATGCTCATTATCCAGTTGTTTTGGGGTCAATGGGATTGGCTGCTGCTGATTTGTGTGATTGGGCTGCTGTATATATGGATACTGCATGATTGGGTATTTCTGCTGATGTCCAAAATGATGCTGCTGCTGGAAATTATGCTGCTGTCCATAGTGATGTTGCTGCTTGAATTTATGTTGCTGTTAAAAATGATGCTGAAGGCTGATATCATGCTGCTGTCCAGAAGATCTCTAGGCTGTTATGGAGTCCCATGGGTCCCTTTTTGATGCTGTGTTGGATGATAAAGATTGGTGTGGTTCATGCCAAATGGTCTTTTGATTTAGCTATGAGTGAGAGCGTTTTGACGACTTGTATAGGCCCAAATTTATGGTGCCTTGGAGATTTCGGTAGAAGATTAATGGGTCCAATTATGGATATTTGGTTATTGGTGTTTTCTTTTGAGTTTTGTTGCCATTGTTGGCTTTGATTATGTTGTTTTTGTTGGGCTATGATTGTGTTGCCATTGTTGGGCTTGCTATGTTCTCATTCTGTAGGGCTTAGCTTTGTTTTGTTGGGCTTTGTGGTTTTCTAGTTTCGGGGTTTGTCCGATTCTAGCCCATAGCCCATTCCTATTGTATTCTTTTATTTTATTTTATTAATAAAGTTTGCCGGGGTAGTGGTCCCCTTTACCCAAAAAAAACCCTAAACCCTAAACCCTAAACCCTAAACCCTAAACCCTAGACACTAGACCCTAGACCCTAGACCCTAGACCCTAAACCCTAAACCCTAAACCCTAAACCCTAAACCCTAAACCCTAAACCCTAAACCCAAAACCCTAAACCCTAAACCCTAAACCGTAAAACCCTAAACCCTAAACCCTAAACCCTAAACCCTAAACCCTAAACCCTAAACCTTAACCCTAAACCCTAAACCCTAAACCCTAAACCCTAAACCCTAAACCCTAAACCCTAAACCCTAAACCCCAAACCCCAAACCCCAAACCCCAAACCCCAAACCCCAAACCCCAAACCCCAAACCCCAAACCCCAACCCTAAACCCCAAACCCCAAACCCCAAACCCCAAACCCCAAACCCCAAACCCCAACCCCAACCCCAAACCCCAAACCCCAAACCCCAAACCCTAAACCCTAAACCCTAAACCCCAAACCCCAAACCCCAACCCCAAACCCCAAACCCCAAACCCCAAACCCCAAACCCCAAACCCCAAACCCCAAACCCCAAACCCCAAACCCCAAACCCCAAACCCCAAACCCCAAACCCCAAACCCTTAACCCTAAACCCTCAACCCTCAACCCTCAACCCTCAATCCTCAACCCTCAACCTCAACCCTCAACCCTAAACCCTCAACTCTCAACCCTCAACCCTCAACCTCAACCCTCAACCCTCAACCCTAAACCCTCAACCCTTAACCCTAAACCCTCAACCCTCAACCTAAACCCTCAACCTCAACCCTCACCCTAAACCCTCAACCCTAAACCCTCAACCCTAAACCCTAAACCCTAAACCCTCAACCCTAAACCCTAACCCTCAACCCTAAACACTAAACCCTAAACCATTAACCCTAAACCCTAAACCCTCAACCCTAAACCCTATCCGCGCTCATTTCCACTGCGTTAACTATGTGTTTTTGAAGGTGCGATTTTGCAGAGAGGGTGATTTTGGCGATTTTGGTTGCGGAGCCAAATTTCTCCAATTTTATCCAGCGAATCGAAGTGAAAGATGTCCAGATCGACTGGACGTAGTGAGAGGAATCCTTCGATCGGTGGATTGAACACCAAACCACCTGATCCTGGAAGATCGACGAGAAGAAGTTTGCGAGAAATTGCGAAATTGGGAGTTAGGGAACCACTGAATGAAATTGCTAATCCTAATCATATTCTGAATGATCCTAATGCAAATCCGAAGCATAACCTGTATCTATTTTCATCAATTAAAGCTTTGATGAATGATTCTGGACTGTTAGGGACCGATTTTGTTAAATTTGATGATGTGAAACTGAATAAGTGTCCAAACATTAAAGATATAGTATCGGATGATAATTACTGTATGATCTGTGATGAGAATTACAACATTCATTCCTCTAATCCTGAATCTGTTGAAAACGGTTATAATTCTATTAGGATGATGAAGTTGAATCAGATGCATGAACACTGTGTTGGTGTTTCAGGAGATAAAACTCATACGTCTGAGTACTGTTTAGGTGTTTCTGAGGGAAAATCCCAGGCGCATGACCACTGTGTGGGCGCTTGTGAAGGAAATCCTCAGACGCATGGAAACTGTTTAGACGCATCTGATGCTAAGGGTCAGACGCATGACAACTATTTGGACGCATCAGCTAAAAATGGCCAAACGTCTGGATACTTAGTTGATTTTTCTGCTGAAAAGGGCCAGACGTCTGAACACTGTTTGGACGCATTGAAACTGTGTAGGCGTTTGACAACTGTTCAGATGCATGACAACTGTGCGGACGCATCACCACTATGCGGACGCATGAATACTGTGCAGACGCATGTACACTGTGGAGACGTCCTAAATGGCAATTCTCAAGCGTCTGATCTCTGTAAGGGTGTCAATGTGCAGACGTATGAGCACTGTATGGAGGATGTTATAGGAATGCCTGTGCACTGTTTGGATGGGTCTGAGGGGATGCTGGATATTAATGAATTGATTAATAACAAGCAGGTGGAGGATGCTATTATAGCATTTGTGGATGGAACTTGTGATCACCCAGAATTTATTAAGCAAATGAAAGGTTTATAAGTCTTCACATTCTGAATCCTGTTTTTGCTGCCAAGTTTGGAAGCCTTCTGAATTCTAAAACTGATTTGTCTAGAACTAAAAAACTTAGAAGAGGCAGAGATGATGTTCCAGACAATGAGGATCCAATTATTGAACATCTCCAAGCTGGAATGTTACACAATGGAAAAAATAAAAGAATGCATCTGTCTGACATGACAAATTCTGATGAGCATAAAGAGAAAGTGTTAGCTGCTAAGGATGAAATTGAGCGTAAAAAGAATGTTTCTGCCTTCCAAAAAGCTAGACAACTACCTGTTTTGCTCACAGGGTTCATAAGGGAATTGAGTCTGATGTTCATAATATTACCCCTTCTGCTGCTATTGAGACCATGAAGATGGATAGATATACTACAATCAAAGATATTCATAGGAGAATTACTAAGGTTAGAGAGGAAGACAGGAAAAATATGCCAAAATTAAACAAGAACATTAATCTTTTCACTCAAACTACCCAGAAATCTTGGGGTAGTACTCCAGTTGTGAAGAATGTTTGCTTTACATCAACTGGAGAGGGGCTTAAATTTTATATTCAAATGGAGGATGCTTCTAAGAAAGAGAAGGAGAATGTGAAGAAAAATCTTATGCTATTGCTGTTTTGGGAGATAAGAAGAAGGCAGTTACTGAGATATTTGATTCAATTGAGTTCTGTCCTCCAAAGATTCTTGAAAATGGAGAAAAGGTGGCAGTAATACAACCTTCTGTCCTTGAGAAGGCCAAGATGGAATTCAAAACTCAGCTGTATGGTTATGCTGTAGGTGCTGAACTAGATATCAAATTTGTCAAATATAACCTGTATAGAATGTGGAGCAGGTTTGGAATTAGTAACATATCTTCCAATGGCACCGGAGTGTTTTTCTTCAAGTTAAAAATGAAGAGGGGTTAAAAGAAGTTCTGAAACTTGGGCCTTGGGCTATTGGAGGCATACCTCTCTGCATTAAACAATGGGAAATGAGGATTAATATGATCAAATCTGAACCATCCAAAATTCCTATTTGGACCACCTTTAAAAATCTTCCCTTGGAGTTATGGAATGCCAAATGCATATGTCAAATTGCTAGTTGCATTGGCAAACCCTTAACATTTGATAGTGTTACTGTAGAGAAGTGTGCTAAACCCAATGGCAGTGCAGGTTATGCAAGGGTGTTAATAGAAGTTGATGCCAAAGATGGATTCCCAGAGCATGTGAAAGCCCTATACCCTCATGATGAGATGTTTGAAGGGAGATCTGTGGTAATCAATGTCCAGTACCAGCAACATCCTCCTAAATGTGATTTTTATAAAGTGTTTGGACATAGTTATATCGAATGTAAAAAGAGACCATATGCTGAGAAGATTTTTGAAGACAAAGGCAAACAAAACCTTAAAGTGAATAACAATGATTTGAAGAATAAGGAAAGGGAGATAGATAATGATGGATTTAGACAAGTGGGAAAGAATGGTAAACCAATAAGGAACAAGAATCAAGAGGGGCATGGAATTAATATGAATAACAATGGGAAGAATGTAAACCAAGGAGGGTATGTGAAAACCACAGTTATCAACATTGAAAACTTGAAGCAAGGGAATGGGCAATGGGACCATGAGGCATCAACATCTAAGAATTCTGCAAAATGGAATGGTAATGGAAAGAAGAGTATCCCAAAACAAGAATACAGAGTGAAGAATGATGAGAAGAAAGTGGGGAATGATAAAAAGAATGAGGAGATTGAAACAAAAAACCCCTTTGAATCACTGGCTGAGGAATACAGTGATACAGGCAAGGAAGAACCCTCTACCTCAAAAACCAACATCTTCATTGCTGGTGTTCCTGTTTCTTTTACTCCTAACCCTCAGCCACAGAACCCAACAACTACTAGACCACCTGCTAAATACAAATACAAACCCAAAAACAACCCTGCAAAAATCCAATTACCTGAAACTCAGCCGCAGAAACAACCCCAGCCTTCCAAAAAATCACCAGTTAAACCACCCACCTCAAATCCCAACCGTGTCTCTCCTGGGCCTGCTAAAGCTACTATGATGCCTATAGATTGGGGAAACAGGTTCTCTTTTCTTAACAAAGGCACTGGTATTGCTGGGATGACCATAAGGAAAATGATGCAAGTGTTGTGCAAGAATGATAAGCCTATAACAAAAGAACAAGAGGAGGAAATTCTTTCTTTAATTGAGAATGAAATAACCCCTGCCATGGGTGTTGTTACTAAATGGTCTATTTATTAACGAAGATTCTTCTCCCATCTTTGTGCCTTAACTGATTTTGTTGATGGTTGTAAGCACATGGCAGAATTTAAAGATGGTGAGAAGGATGATGGAAAAAAGATGGAGAATGTTGACATTATGGTCTTGGATGATGATGGTATAGTGCAAGAAACCTAGATATTGGGTAACAATGATGATTATTAATTTGTTTCTCCATGGCTAACATCCTAACTTGGAATACCAAAGGCCTAAACAGTAAGGAACATCAGAATCAAGTTCTTCAATTGATTCATGATAATAATGTGAATGTTTGTTGTATTCTTGAATCACACATTAGAGCCCCAATCTGAGAAAGGTTTGTTCCAGACTTTTAAAGGTTGGGAATGGATTTCTAACAAAGAATACTGTAGCAATTGGGTGAGAATTATTGTGGGGTGGAATCCTAATGAGGTGAATCTGATGACTACCAACTTCACTGACCAAAATATTAACTGTCAGATAACCACCTTAGATAGGAAAGCCAAATTCTTTTGTTCTTTTGTCTATGGACATGTTAGATACCTAAACAGAAGACCTCTGTGGGAGGATATGAAGAAATTCAGCTTAGTTGTTAATAATGATCCTTGGATGGTTGTTGGAGATTTCAATGCTATTTTGAACCCTCGGGAGTGTTCAGCTGGAACCTCATCCTATTCTTCTGCTATGGAGGATCTGGCTGAATGTTGTGGGGAGTGCAAACTTGAGGACATGCCTAGTTCGGGGTTATTCTTTACCTGGAACAAATCTCCTGGGAAAACAGTGGGCTTCTTAAGAAATTAGACAGAGCTATGGGTAATCATGGCCTATACTCTGCTTTTAGTACTATCAAAGCAGAATTTCTTCCTTACTTTACCTCTAATCATTCCCCTATTATGATCACTATGCCTAGTAAGAAAATCCGGAAGCCAAGACCCTTCAAATTTATGAATATTCTTTCGAGTAAGCCTGAATTCTTGGATATTTTTAAACAAGTGTGGGATCAACAAGTCAGAGGCTGCTTCGTGTTTAGTGTCTCTAAAAACTTAAAAAACTTAAGAAGCCTTTCAGAGAGTTGAGCAGGAAACAAGGGAATCTTGGGGAGAAAATTAAAACTATTAGGAGGGAGCTAGGGAGAGTTCAATCTGAAATGGAAAGAAATCCTCATTGTCCTGACTTACGAGAAGAAGAGATTGCTTATCTGAATGCTCTAAATGATACTGTTTATGATGAAGAGAGATTGATGAAGCAACAAGCTAAGGTGGAATGGTTAAAGGTTGGGGATCAAAACACCAGCTATTTTCATAAGTGGTTAAAGGGAACCAACTCAGAAATAGAATTATCAGTGTTACTGATTCTGAAGGCAACTGCTATGAAGGAAATGATGTTAGTAAGGCCTTCGTGAAGCACTTTGGAGATTCCTGGGGTGGGTGGATAATGTTGATAACATTCATGATCCCAACACTCTGTTCATCAAAAAGCTGCCTGTTGAAATTGCTGAGCAAATGATTCGAGACTTTACTAATGAGGAATTAGGGATGCTTTATTTGACATTGATAATGATAAAGCTCCTGGCCCTGATAGATTTACTTCCAAATTCTTCAAGGCTGCTTGGGATATTATTGGTGAGGAGGTTTGCTTTTCTATTAAGGAATTCTTCTTCAATGGAAAGCTCTTAAAGGAAGTCAATGCTACCACCATATCTCTGGTCGCTAAATGCCAAAAGCCTATTTCTGTCACTGATTATAGACCCATTGCATGTTGTAATGTCATCTACAAATGCATAACCAAAGTCATCTGCAACAGAATGAAGAATCACCTTGACCTGATTGTGAGCCAGAATCAATCTGCCTTCATCCCTGGCAGACAAATTCTTGATAATGTTTTGCTGACCCAAGAATTGATGAAACACTATCATAGAAATAGGGGTGAACCTAAGGTGGCTTTGAAGATCTATCTACAAAAAGCCTATGATACTGTTAACCATGATTTTCTTGAAGCTTGTCTGAAATGGTTTGGATTTCATCAGTGCATGATTCACTGGATTATGATATGTGTTAAATCTGCTTCATACTCTATTAATGTTAATGGAGAAAGCTGTGGGTTTTTCAAAGGTAATAGGGGCCTTAGACAAGGAGATCCTATGTCCCCCTATCTATTTACTATTGTCATGGAAGTGCTCACCCTGATCATCAACAGGAAAATCCAACAAAATGAAAACTTCAAGTATCATTGGAAATGTCGGGAGCTTAAAATTACTAATCTTTGTTTTGCAGATGATCTTCTTGTCTTTGCTCATGCGGATGATGATTCAGTTAAGGTCATCAAAGAAGCCCTCGAATAATTTAGTGCTATTTCTGGTTTAAAACCTAATATAAGCAAAAGCACTGTATTCTTTGGGCATGTCCCTCTGGGTGTCAAAAGCAGAATTCTTGAGATGTTGCCACTTAAAGAAGGAGCTCTCCCTTTCAGATATCTTAGCCTTCCTCTTTTGGCCAAAAGAATTTATTCAAAGGACTGTAAAGTCCTGATAGATAAAGTCAAAAAAAGAATACATGACTGGAAGAATAAGTCCTTATCATATGCTGGCAGACTTCAACTAATTAAATCTGTTTTGTCCTCCATGCAGGTTTATTGGGCTTCTGTTTTCTTACTCCCTCAGAATGTTACTGACGATATTAAGAGATTACTTAACACCATTCTATGGTCCAATAGTGACTCTGCTAAAGGCAAAGTGAGGGTAAGCTGGAATGAAGTTTGCAGGGCTAGGGAAGAAGGGGGCTTGGGCATCAAATCTTTAAAAACAAGAAACATGGCTCTCGTATCCAAGCTAGTCTGGAATATTATTAGTGACCATCAAAACATCTGGACTAGGTGGATTGCTACACACCGCCTTAAAGGTCAAACCCTATGGGAGGTGAATGCCAAGGATGGGGCTTGTTGGAGTTGGAGAAATATCCTTCAGTGTAAAAATATGATTGGTAAACATTGCTTCAAAAAGATTGGGAATGGGCAAACCACTTCTGTGTGGTTTGATACTTGGCATCAAATTGGTCCTCTGGCCTCTTTTATTAGCCCTAGAGACATCTCTAATGCTGGTATGAACTTGAACCAGAAGGTTAGTGATATTGTTGAAAATGGGTGCTGGAAATGGCCCATATAATGGAGAGATAAGTTCCTATTTTGTTTGAATTTGATCCTCCTACCTTGTCTGCTGAAATTACTGATAAATGGCAATGGATGACTAAAGGGGGTAAAATACAGGATTTTTCAATTAAAGAAACTTTTAATGATCTCTGTGATGAATGTGAAGTGGTCAAATGGCATAAACTTGTCTGGTTTAGTCAAGATATACCTAGACATGCTTTTATTCTTTGGCTTGCCATTAAGAATAGACTCCTGACTCAAGATAGGATAGACAAATGGGACACTCCTAACAATTTGAAATGTGCTTTCTGTAGGAACCAGATGGATTCTCACCACCACTTATTCTTCGAGTGTGATTATCCTAGGCAACTATGGATGAAGCTAAAACATATGGCTTACCTTAGCAATATGCCTAATGATCTAAAACAAACAATTGAAATACTATCTAGCAAACCATTAAACAAGAATGTTGTTTTGATAGTTAAAAGACTTATGTTGGCTGCTTTGGTGTATTTTGTTTGGCAGGAAAGGAACCTGAGGCTGTTTCAAAACAAAAATAGAGGAGTTGACGAGCTTTGTCAACAAATTAAGCAGGTCGTCAGGTTGAAGTTAACGAGTGGTATTCTGAAAAAAGATTATTGGTCCTTGCAGGTTGCAAAGAAATGGAATCCCCAAGAGAATGCTTACACTAACATAAGAGATACAAATGATTAGATATATTGTTTGGGAATGGATAAGGATCTTGGTTTGGGGAGGGAGGATGGAGCAGGGTATTGTAGGTCTTCCTGCTGCCTTTTGTAGAATGTCCGTCTGCATGAAAATGCTATTTTGCTTCATTCATCTTATTTTTTGGACTTTTAGGAATTCCTATTTGTTGATTGTTAATGTTGCAATTCTTTCATCAAGGACATTAACAATTCTGGCTAATTGGATGGGGTTTAGAAGAGTTAATATGCTTGACGGTAGCATAACTATGGGAGGTATAAGGATGGAGCAGTTCACCAATTCTTTTGATACTTTCTATAGAATGATAGGCCGAGATAAAAATTGGTGGCTGCAACCCTTTTCCTGTGTCCCCTATATTCTTGGGCCTTAGATTTTTATTGTGTATACACGTAGGGGAGGGACATATAAGGACTGGGGAGGGAAGAGGTGGAAGGGTATGGTAGGTGCTCTCTTTGTAATCTATAGAATGTCTGTCTGCATTGCAATGCAATTTTGCTTCTACCTATATTCTTGGTCTGACAGGAAAACTCATTTGTTGGTTGATACTGGGTTGTTTCTCTATAAAAACCCTATATTAACTCTGCACTTTTTGAAGGGATTTAGAAGAGTGATATGGCCAGATGTTGGTCCTAACCAGGGAGATATAAGGCAGGTGATCCCTACCAGATCCGTTACATATTTTCTTAGAATTATAGGCAGAAAAGCTATCTGGTGGGGACAAACCCATTACTGTATCAGATTAAATCTTGAGCCTTTCTCTTCTTTGTGGTACTGTATTGTGGGATGGGGAATTAAGGGTTGGAGAGGGCTGATGAGGCAGGGTCTAGTAGAATTCCTCATACCTGACTCTAGATTTTCTATCTTAAATTGTGTGATTCTCCTTACCCCCTCTGCTTGGTCTGTAGGGACAATGCTTTATTTGTTGATGATAGCTCTTTGTTATTCCATTAAAACCAAGAACATCATTCTGATATGGTGGTTGGGAGATAGGTTAATAAATCTTCCTTGGAATGGAAGTACCCATGAAGAGATAAGGCAGGGAAGGATCAACAGTTTTTTCACGAATCTCCTTAGATGGTTAGGCAGAATAGCTTACTGTTGGTCCCAAACCTTTTCTTATGTCAAACATCATCTTGAGCCTTACTTCCTTTGTGTTTTTGTTTATGAATTTTGGGATGTATATAGTTGGGGTTGGGATTTGTATTGTAGGGACATGCTCATGAAGGTTATTAATCTTTTGATTAATCATAATTGGTGGGATTCCTCTGGAGGCATGAAGTCTATATGGAATAACTATTGTATATACACATCTGGATACCACCAGTATGCTAGAGAAGTTCTATTCCACACTGGAATGCTTCTTCTTTATTTCAAACTGTGTAGACCTAGAACAAATGGAATTGACAATTCTAATATTCAAGGTCTAAGGATAAGAGGTATTTCAGAATGATGCTTATTGATGGAATGCATACTGATGGTTTCCCTTTCAGAGCCATAGAGGACGATCTTACTCAAGTAGTCAGTTCTTTTAATTGGATATACTTTGTGAATAGACTTTGAACTAGAAAGTATTATATTTTTCTTTGGTTATATAGATATTTTGTTAGGGTTTCTGGGAAATTATTTGATATTGTATTTGTCTCTATTCTTTTTGGGGTTATTAGACTTGGACAAAAAGCCTGGACTAATAACTGCCTTTGTTTTTCATTTTGTTTGTTTTGAATAAAAGTTTGCCAGGGCACTGCCCTTTTCCAAAAACCCTAAACCCTAAACCCTAAACCCTAAACCCCTAACCCTAAACCCTAAACCCTGAACCCTGAACCCTGAACCCTGAACCCTGAACCCTGAACCCTGAACCCTGAACCCTGAACCCTGAACCCTGAACCCTGAACCCTGAACCCTGAACCCTGAACCCTGAACCCTGAACCCTGAACCGTAAACCGTAAACCCTAAACCCTAAACCCTAAAACCTAAACCCTAAACCCTAAACCCTAAACCCTAAACCATAAACCCTAAACCCTAAACCCTAAACCCTAAACCCTAAACCCTAAACCCTAAACCCTAAACCCTAAGGATTTTCATTTGTGTAATTTTTTCTCTCTCTTCTTTCTCTCTCTAACCGTTTCTCTCTCGTTTGCACGTGGTCCCTCCCCCCACGACCGCACCTCCTCCTTCCTTAGTCTTCTCTGTTTCCCTCGTGGGATGGATCCTTCTCTTCCAGATTCTGTACCTCAGTGCAACATCCCCCTTGAAGAACCTGATCCACCTAATCGGATTCCCCCAGGGCGATTCTCTTGGGACGGGGAGAAACCCAAGACCCGCCGGTTTTCAAACCGCCTACATGGAGTTTCCAAACTCCGATCAGGCAGAGAAGGCCCCCTTTTTCATGGGGTTCGCGTGGGGTCGAAGAACACACGGGTGAACAAGAATCGCAAACCTATTTCTAGTACTCAGATGAATGAGATGGTACAAGAATTCGTCCAGCCATCATCCCTCTCTACGGTGAGCTCGATGAAGAAGACGGAGTCGACTCATAAGAACAGCTCCCAAGGGGCCTACAAACTCTCCTATATAGCGAGAGTGGTGGACGAATTTAGCAGAATGGAAGAAAGGAGGAACTCACCCCATTCGGGCGAGTATGGCACTATGCCGGGGGCTGAACCCTGTGCTTCATCCCCTGTGAAGGGTGGTTATGCTCATTCGCCCCCTCCTCCTGTGGCTGTGAACAGTGCTTTCTCCTCCTTTGCTTCTCCTAGTCAAGGTAATCCCTGCCCTTCTCTCAGCCCCAATGTCTCTGTTTGTTCTATTAACTCTATAGAAGTTGAGGTTTTTTCCCCGATTAGGGACCATGTTATGGATGACCCGGAGCTGGCTGAGGGGCCCCAACCATCTCTCCCTACCCTAAGGAGTACACCTTTGACTGCTAACCCCCACCCACCTACTGTCACTCTATCTGACCCTGCCGGTGGGAGGCCTCGACAACCCTGGCAATCTCCTCCTCTGGTTGAGCCGATGGAACCCGGTAACAAGGGCAATGGGTCTAACCGGGGTAGGCTCTCGTTTGCCAAGCTGATTAAGAGAAACCAAGCGGATGAATCACGAAAACTTGTATACATCCCCCCCAGTTTTCTCCATCCGGGGGTGTTCGGGTGACTATCACCCCGGAAGACCTCAAACGATCTGCAATTGCCTTCTCCCGCCACTTATATGGCTACTTCCTGGGTACCTCAATGGATTTTAACGTTGTCAACTCCTGTCTCAAGAGATTATGGAGGGACTTTGAATTGATGATATATCCAAAAGTCTAACGGGGTTTTACTACTTTAAGTTTAAAAGTGAACAGGGTCTCCAAGCTGTTCTGGAAAATGGTCCATGGATGGTCAGCAATGTCCCCATCTTCTTGTAGAAATTGGAACCAGGTCTCAACCTTGAAAGAATTGAACCTTCCAAAACCCCCCTTTGGGTTACAATTCAGAACGTCCCTCTTGAACTATGGACAGTGGAGGGAGTGAGTAAACTGATGAGTGGAGTGGGGTACCCACTGCTAATGGATAGAACCACGGAGAAGAGATGCTCGGAAAAAGAGGGCCGTATTGGATTTGCTCGGGTATTAGTTGATGTCAAAGTTTCTAGTAATCTCCCTAATGTTATAGAAGTGGAATACCCCCTATTAACAACAGCCCAAGCAGAGTGGCCCTTCTAAATGTTTCTTATCAGTGGAAGCCAGCTGTTTGTAGTCATTGTGGTGTGTTTGGTCATGCCCTGAAAGTCTGTAAGGTGAGACCGAGAACGACAGAGGAGATACAGGAGGCTAATAATATGGTAAATGCGAGTAAGGTTCAAAACAGTGAAGTTGTTGGAAAGGATGATGAGGCGGAGGGGTTCACTATTGTTTCGAGAAAATAAAAGAAGCCGGAGGTGGCCCGAGGTCACAACAGTCACAAAAAGGGTCACGGGAAAGCAGGGTCAAGTACTAAAGCGGGCAACAGCAGTGGCAGGGTTGAGGGGAGTGTTTCGGGCACGAGTAGTGACCCTGTGGTCCAGAAAAAGATGAGTATCCTGCATGATGAATTCCAGGCTAACAGAAGTCTCCCCCGGCTCGGGAGAAGGCCGTTCGTAAGATGCCTCCATTGGCCATGGGGGCCCCTATAGCTAAACCCGGTTCCCATGGGGGATCTATTGGTCAAGGGGTGGCTACGTCTAATCAGTTTAGTGCTTTATTGGGTGTTACAGACTCTCCTGGTGTTGGTGGGGATCCTAGTTTGGGTAAGAAAATGGCCCCATCTGTCAAGCCTCCTAACGTCCCTGTGGCCCCTCCCGAAGACTCGCCTATGGTCTTGAGTGGCAATTGTAGGCTGACTGGGGTTAAGATTAATTCTATAGATGTTTATATGGATAGGGATTTTGGAATAAATGATGGTCAGAAAAGGTGCATACGTGATAGACTTCTCAGATGCGGCTCGGTGAAAGCCGCGGACCAGGCAAATTGGGAAGAAGGAGAATGGGAATACTTCTGGTTCTGTTGCCAGGAACTTAACCTGGACATTGATTTCTGTGTTATAGAAGTGGAGCCTGCTAAGGATGGTATTGCTTCGGAAGAAAGGAATCGTATGGAAAGCGAAATGCCCTCTGGTGCTGAGAAATCTAAGGGGATCCAAAATGGCAATGGTTGTAATGATGATTAATCTCATAGCTTGGAACATTAGGGGGTTGGGCAACCTCACTAACCAGAACCAAATCATACAGCATCTGGCCTCAGGTGAGTTTTGCGTTGCGGGGATCCTCGAGACTCATCTTAAGAGCTATAATATTGTTAAAGTTTGTAAGAAGATTTGTGGTAGATGGCGGTGGGACTCTAATGTCAATGAATGCGTGGGGGTACTCGGATCATCATTTGTTGGGACCCCCGGGTTGTCAATGTTATGATATTGGAGAGGCTGCCTCAAGTGATACACTGTTTCATTGATTTGGTTAATGGCCAGCAGGGGTTTTATTGCTCCTTTGTCTATGGCCATCATAGAAGGATTCCTAGGAGACAGTGCTGGGATGCCATGAAGCTGCACAAGCACGTTGTTGGTTCCCAGCCGTGGGTTTTGTTAGGTGACTTTAATGCCTCGATTTGTCCTTCCGAATGCTCCTATGGCTGCTCTGATATGTCCTGTAGTATGGAGGAGGCTAGAGAATGCTTCAATGAGGTGGAGATTGAGGATGTTAACATGGCTGGTTTGAAGTTCACATGGAACCAATGCCCGGTAGGCAGGGGGGTTTGCTTAAAAAGCTTGACCGTGTGATGGCCAATGCTCACTTTTTGGCGCGTTACCCGCTGCCTATGCCACGTTCTTACTGTTTCTTCTTTCGGATCACTGCCCCATGTCCATTTCCTTTCCGTACACGTCTCGGTCCCCCCCCAAACCTTTTAAGTTTGCGAATTTCCTTGTGAGTAAGGCGGAATTTCTCCCTTTGGTTCGGACCACATGGGAAACTCAAGTTGCAAGGTTCTCGATGTACTCGGTTATCTCCAAGCTTAAGCTTCTTAAAAAGCCGCTCAGGAAACTGCAGTTTGCTCAAGGTAATATTTTCAAAAAAGCTCGATTCTTGAAGTGTGAGCTGGAGAATATCCAAACGGAGGTTGTGTCTGATCCTCACAATGAGGCTCTCCGGGAAGAAGAAATTCATTAATTGCAGGCCTATAAAGCTGCTGTCCTGGATGAAGCTGTCTTTCTCTGGCAGTGTGCCAAAGTCTCTTGGCTCAAGGATGGCGACCAGAACTCTAGATACTTCCATAATGTTGTCCGGAGCAATGGTTCGAGAGATAGAATAGTGGAAGTGGAAGATATGAGAGGTCATAAATGGTTGGAGATGCAGTGGGGGAGCATTTGTAGAACATTTTAAGAGTGTTCTCGGGCTCTTGTCCCCTATTACTCCAATGAATGACCCTGTGGGATTGTTCTGTAACAAGATTTCGTCTGATTCTGCCAGCCACATGGTGCGGGCTGTGACTGATGAGGGGATTAAAGCTGCGATTTTTGACATCGATGATAATAAGGCCCCGGGGCCGGATGGGTACAATGCCAAGTTCTTCAAATCGACATGGCTATTGTTGGCCCGGATGTGTGTAAAGGTGTGAAGGATTTCTTCCGGAATGGCAAACTTCTAAGGGAATTAAATAACATGGTGTTGGCTCTTGTCCCGTAGTCAAAGTTGCCCGCCACGGTTTCGGACTACCGGCCCATTACTTGTTGTAACATTTTGTATAAGTGTATCACTAAAATTATCGCTAAGCGGGTCAAGGTTGTGCTGAAGGAGATTATTGATGAGTGTCATAGTGCTTTCGTCCCGGGCAGGCAAATTTGTGACAACATCTTACTCACTCAGGAGCTAATGCGCAACTACCACCGTGATAGAGGTCCGGGTCGCTGTGCCTATAAGATTGACACCCAACAGGCTTATGATACGGTTGAGTGGGATTTTCTTAAAGATCGCCTCATCCACATTGGTATCCACTCGACCATGATCATATGGATTATGAGCTGTGTCTCCTCTCCCTCATTTACTATAACGGTAACCATGTGGGTTTCTTCCCAGGGAAGAGAGGCCTGCGTCAAGGGGATCCGCTGTCCCCCTACCTCTTCACTATTGTCATGGAAGCTCTTTCTCTTATGATTAGCAGGCGGGTTAAAGACGACCCTGGGTTCAAGTTTCACTAGAAGTGTAAGGAAGTGGGGCTGACGCACTTATGCTTTGTGGATGACCTATTTCTGTTCTGTCACGGTGATGTTCATTCGGTCTCCACCTTTATGGAAGCTTTGGAGGAATTTAGTGCTTTGTCTGGTCTTATCCCTAGCATCCCGAAAAGTACGGTCTTTTTGGCAATGTTAAAGAGGATACCAGGAAGGCTATTTGTAACAGAATTAGATTCCGGGTAGGCGTTCTCCCTGTGAAATACCTGGGGGTTCCCCTTCTGTCTACTCAGTTATACCACAAGGATTGTCGGGGCCTCATTGACAAAGTCAAAACCAAAGTGCTTGACTGGAAGAATAAAGTTTTGTCCTTTGCTGGTCGGCTTCAACTCATTAAGTCTATTCTGAGCTCTATTCAGGTGTACTGGGCCTCTGTGTTTTTCATTCCTATTTCGGTCTCCAAGGAAATTGAGAAAATCATGCGAGGGTTCTTGTGGTTCCATGGTGATATGAAAAGGGGTAAGGCTAAAGTCAAATGGAAAGAGGTTTGCTCCCCTTTAATTCAAGGAGGCTTATGCCTCAAAAGCTTAAGGATTTGGAATAAAGCCCTCCTGGCCAAACATACCTGGAATATTCTTACGGAGAAGAGGTCTCTATGGGTTAAATGGATTCACACGTATTGGATTAAAGGCAGAAACTTCTGGGAGATTGATAACAAGCATGATAGGTGCTAGAGTTGGAAAAAGATCCTTGAGCACAGAGACATTTTAAGAGGTCATATCATGCATAAAATTGGAAATGGGCAAAGGACATCGACCTGGTTTGACAACTGGCACCAGATTGGCCCCCTCACTTTACAGATCCCTCGCAGGATCTTGTTTGAATGTGGTCTGTCGTCGACTGCCAGGGTGGCGGATTTTATTGAAGACAGTGAGTGGAAATGGCCCCCTCAACTGCTGCAATGGTTACCAGATCTCGGTGCACACCCCTGCCCTCCTATTGAGGTAAACTCCCTGGATAGACTGGTCTGGGTCTCCCGTGATGGTAGAGAAAGGGATTTCTGTGTTGCGTTCGTATGGCATGATATCCAAATCATCGCGGATTCTGTGAAATGGGCGGAGGTGGTCTGGTTCTCTCAAAATATTCCCCGCCATGCTTTTATCACATGGCTGGCTATTAAAGGCAGGCTCAAAACTCATGATGTTGTGGGGTCTTGGGGTACTTAGAGGGACCTTAAATGTGTTTTTTGTTCGAACTCTCCTGACAGCCACTCCCACCTGTTTTTCGAGTGTGCGTATCCTAAAGAAGTCTGGTGGATTATTAAAAAGTCTACGAAGTGGGGCTTTATCCGGATAGCTGGGAGGACATCATTGGCCACATGTGTTCGCTTAAATGCAACAATTCGATTTGGAGTATCACCAACCGTCTGGCCCTGAGTGCGTGTGTATATTACATATGGCAGGAGCGTAACTTGAGATATAACCAGTCTAACTATCGCTTTACGACGGTGCTGGTTTGCATTATTACTGATTCTGTTAGGCTGCGGCTTATGGGGCTAACATGGAAGCCCTCTTTGGCTACTAAGGAGGTATGTCGGATATGGGGTATCCAAGACATCTGTGGATTGGCCCATGCAGAAGGCTCAAAGTGATGGTTCTTCTCATGTGGAATATTATGGAAGATGTTAGGGAGAGTATGAGGGGTTGGATGAGAGGGACCGAGAGAGTTAAAATCAACTTCATAATCCTTTGTGTCGGTCACTACAGTTTGAGTCTTGTTGTTTATTGCGTCTTGTGGGGGAGGGGGGGAAGAGGGCTGGGTTGCTTTGGGGTCAACCTTCTTGCTCGGTTGCCTTCGGAGCACGCGGGATTTCACCCGCTTTATGTTCTAATCTGGCTGGTGTTGCAGGTGGTTTGGAGATACAGGGAAAGTGTTGTCAACAAGGTCAATATCGTGAAGCCGGTAGCTCTTTGGTGCTGCTGAGAATGTAATTCATCCAACACCAAGAGCAGGCTGCCTCATGCAAGGTGGTTTCTTATGTTCTGGACAGGTTGGGCTGTTAGTCCGCCTCTCTTAAAGGAGGTCCAGGTCGGGGAGTGCGGGAGCTGGGATTGGATTTGGCTGGGGATGTGGGCTGCTAATAAGAAGTCTCTCCCGAAGTTTAGGAATAAGAGTACTAAGATCTGGATGGCTCGTCCGAAGATGCGGGAGTTAAACTCTTGGTCGAGAGTCCTGGGCGTTCGCGGTGACTCCTTGCTGAAACGGCTTAATTACTCAGGCCTGTACAAAGGTATCGCTAACATGGTCAATATCGTGATGCAAGTTGCTCTTTGTTGCTGCTGGGTTTGTAAAAAGTCGAAAACCAAGAGCAGGTTGCCTCATGCGTGGCGTTTTTTCTGGTGCTGGAAAGGTTGGGCTGTTTATCCGACTCCCTTGAAGATGGCCCAGGTTGCGGCTGCGGGGTCTGGGTATGGACTTGGAAGGGGAAGTGGGTTGCGAGCAAGGGGGCCCTCTCGTGGGGATCTGGCCCTATTCAACTTTGTAGGGGGACTAAGGCCTCGTTTTCGATGGGTTGGGCTAATATGTTTACGTGGGCCGTGGGCTCTATGAGGAGGGATCAGGCCAAGGCTGTTTTGTCTGGGCCTGGGGACAAAACCTCCTCCCCCTATACTGGATCGTGGTGGGCCATTTGTAGAAATAAAGCTAGATGGTCTCCTTATGAGATGATGAATTGCAGAATCTATGTTCTCAAGAGCTGTTTTGGGTTGTCCCAGTTCTGTGGGCCTACTCTCTGTCTTGGGCTTGTGATCTGTAGCTCTAGGGTTGTTAATTTTGTATCTTATGGTTATATGGGTATTTTGCTTACTTGCGCTGTAAACCTTTTGTATAGAGTTTCTTACTCTAGGCTTTTGGGGGTTCGGGTTTTTGTTGGGTATCCAAAAGTTTGTTTTGGTTTGCACCCTCGAACCCCGGGGGGGTATGCCCCTCCTTAATCTTGTTTGTTCTTGATTGTTTGTTTATAAATTTTTGCCGGGCTTGCCCTTTATCCAAAAAAAAAACCCTAAACCCTAAACCCTAAACCCTAAACCCAGGACACGCTACAAAGGTCCTGCCAATCTAAATTGATCGGCCCTGTGTGCATAATAGGATAGCTAACCCGCAGCACAGTTGAGCTAATGACAACATGGTCGTGCACCTCCTGTAAGCTTGCAAGACTTGTTAACATTTTCATTAATGTTCCTTCTTTTCTTTATTACTCTTTCACTTTATTATTACAATATACTTTATGTTACGATGATAAGAAACCACGTAAAGTCATATACCATAAGCAATAATAATAATAACAATAACAATAATAAGGAACAATCATAAGTAATCATATCATGCATGAAACACTATCATTAATAAGCCTTAGTCAATCTTGGTCAAAACCCTAAAGCACAGACTCCTAGAAAATTCTGTAGAAATTTCTAAGTGCTTAGGCGCATGGGAACTATTTGGGCGCATGAGCCCTGTTCGGGCGTTTCATCACTATATAGGCGCATCTGCGAACACTTAAGCATTTATCACTTTAGGCGCATGAACTATTTAGGCACATGGGCACTATTGGTGCGTATGAACACTTAGATGCATGGATAATTCGGACGCATGGACACTTAGGCGCATGAGCCACTTGGGCGCATGGGCACTATTGGGCGCATGGCCCTACACTTGGTTGTCCGGCTAATATTTCTAGGCGCATGGACCACTGTTCAGGTGCATGGGCTATACTTAAAACATTTCTAAGGTAATCTTAGGTGCATGGGCTACTGTTTAGGCGCATGGGCTATACTTAAAACATTTCTAAGGTAATCTTAGGTGCATGGGCTACTGTTTAGTCGCATGGATTACATTTAAATCTTTCTAAGGCATTTTCAGGCGCATGAGCCTTATCTAGGCGCATGGACCTTCTGTTCAACATGTTTCCAGTATGTTTTCAAACCCAATCATCAAACCCATCTGTTCTAAGCTTAATGCAGCTATTCTAAACATGAACAACCTATAAGCATTCAAGAATCAACATCCAATCATGCACATTACATACGGGTAAACATACATAAGCTTTGAAAATCGTTTTAATACATTTTCAGCCCCAAAGATAGTTTAAAACAAGTAAAAACTGGGGTCTAGAACTCACCTAATGCAACTTGGGTATTTCTTCCTTTCTAACCCGCTTGCTATGAGTTCAAACACCTAAAAACAACACCAAACACACACACCCGAGCACATACACAAACACATAAGCACATATGCATATAACCGGGATAAAACCCATCATAAACATTTAAAAACCTTAAATTCTTACCTTGAATTCACTTCTCTTCTTCTTCTTCTTCTTCAGCCGAGACTTTCCCTTGCTCTCTCTCTCTAAAACCGAAGAAATGGTGATTTGAAGTGAGGGTGGGCGGCCATGCCCACCTTTACACCAACTTTTTCAAAGTTTTGTCCTTTTGGACACTCTTAGTCCCTCCACTTGGACTTAATTTTCTTCCTTTCTTTTTATTCCTCATATCTTGTCTTTTAAAAATAATCGGGTGTTATAAAAGTTTACATGGCACATTCTTTTATGCCATAGGAAAGAGTCATCACTATTGGCTTTAGACAGAAAACATAAAACTTCTCCAGAGGGAGATGTTTCTTGCAAATCCATCTTGTACGTGTTCCCTTTCCTGGGGGCTCTAAACAGGATATGCTCATAAGGAATGACCACACCAGGCTTGAGAACAATGTACTCATGCTCAGTAAAGAGAATGTTATGACTCTGATCACAAAATTGGGATACACTCAGAAGATTGTACCCCAAGCTCTTTGACAAAGTTTACCTTTTCAATGCTGAGCTTACCATTTGTGACCATGCCCCTTCCTGAAATGTAACCACCTTCATCTCCTCCAAAAGCAACTGGTCCTCCATCAATCCTTTCAAAGTTCTGGAGTAATGACCTATTGCCTATCATGTGCCTGGAACAGCCACTGTGTATGATCCAGATATTTTTGTTTGTCTTCAACTGTCCCTGCATAAAGAAAATGATTAGTTACATTTGGAAACCCAAGCCTTGCTTGTCTTGGGCTCATTAAAAGAAGGTAATGCAACAGTAATAGATCCTATGGTTGTACTAAGAGGATCTTGAGTTGTTGTTGATGAAGAATTCTCAGTCACTTGGTCTTTCTTAGACTTCCACACCACCTTTGGAGTCTTGGACTTGACCTTCAAAACTTCAGAACCTTTTAGGACTTCGGAAGTTTTGATGACTGAACCTTCGGAAGATTCTGTAGACACTGCAGCAAACTTCAGTGCTTCGGAAGAACTCCTTTCTCCCGAGACCAACTTCTCTTCCGAGGGTAATTTTCCACTTGCCTTATTCTTAGACTTGGAGCTTCCGAAGGAAATAGGTTTTCCTTCCAAAGCTTGAAACTTCTTGAGACCCTTTGAAGTCTTTGTTTTGGTCATATGGGCAGTACCTTTAGGATTGTAAGGACAATCCTTTGCAATGTGAGTGATACTTTCACACATGACACACACCATTTTCTTCTTCACAAGAGTCTTTTGCTGAGAACAAGACTGTCTTTGATCACATCCCTTCTCCATCTTCATCTTTGCAGATGCTGAGACAGTCCTTTTAGGCTGAGAACCGTTCTTGGAGTTTGATGGTCCAGGCTGTGCAGTAGTGGTACATAGCAGTTCGGTTTTCTTCTTGTTACTGAGATGAGTTGAACAAGAACCAGAACTCTTAGCAGAAGAGTTTTGGTTGATGTCTTCAGTCTTTACTACTTCAAACCCCGTAGATATGAAAACTTGTTTCTGCTTAGAGTCAAAAGTAGCATTAATCTCTTGAGCCTTCCTTGCCTTTCTTTTGCTCTTTCTGATCAAGTTCTTTCTCATGGACTTGGTCATCATAGTTTTCTTCTTCTCCTCAGAAAGATAGTGGCCCTTCTTGGAATCCTCCTCTTCACTCTTGTTAGAGGAATTCTTCACTATCTCTTCTTCATCCTCTTCACTCATAGAATCTATGAGAGGAAGCTCATCTTCACAAGTTTCACACCTAGGAGATCTTACAGACAAGATTGTGTATGGAGGAGCTATCTCATTTCATCCCAGTCCCTGCCTGTTTTGATAGCACACCTTGTTATGCAGGGATGAGGATATCATGTTCTTGAAGGTCTCTTCTTCAAGAACACTCTTTTCTGCCCTAGCTTTGCTGATCACAAGCTCAGCCTGACACTCAGTCAGCTTGGTTATGAGATCTTTGATTTGAGTCCTAAAATCTATGTGTTCATGTTTTAGAACTGAAATGGTTTTCTCTAGGTCCTCTATCTTCAGTTTATAATCATTTTTAGATTTTCTAAAATCAGATTTTCAAATGTTTAAGGACTCAAGGTCAGATCTCATCTCCAAGTTATAGGACCTGTATCTTTTAACTTTAGTAATGCATTTAGGAGTACAGGTATGTTCTAATACCTTGGCTTCATCATGATCTGCCATTAATGCTTGGTTTGCAGAAGCATCTTCCACCTGAAAGCTCCAGTCAAAGCCTCCTTCTTCAACAGCAACAGCAGCCTGCTGCTTTAACTTCTCATTCTGGAGAGCTTTGTCAGTGTAGTTTGGTCTGGACTGTGTTTGGCCACCATTTGTTCTAGGTGCCTTACACTCTCTGGTATAGTTGTAACACTTGACTTTGCCTTTGTCCAGGCCAAACTTTCCACTAGTTGCATTGCTTGGAAACTTCCTTCTAGTCCTTTTGTAGAACTTCTTGGCTCTGTGAGTGAGAAGAGCCATCTGCTGGACTATTTCCATGTATTCCAGATCATTTGGATGAATACAGTTCAGTTCTTCAAGAGTGAAAAGAGAGTTGCCACAGCTTTTATCAGAAGACACAAAAGCTTGAGAAGAACTTGTCTCTTGGAATGGGCTTTCTTGAGTGTGGTTCTCCCTTGGTGTCTCTAGGAAGGTGATGAAAGGACCCTTTGGTGAGTTGTCAGGGTAGCATATGAGATGATGTTTGGGTTCTATGCTATCCCTTTCAACCACATGTAGGGTTGAACCCATTTGATTGTTGGAGTTGCCAGATGAACCTTGCATGTTCATCTCTATCTGGTAGCCACTGAGAATCCCATATAACTCTATCAGAGTAAGAGTTTTGAGATTTTTAGTTCTCTTGATCACCAAACAGTAGTGTGTCCATTGCCTAGGAAGTGAGGACATGAACTTCCTTACAATATCTCTGTTCTCAAGAGAAACTCCTCCATCCACAAGAGTATCCACAATCTCAACATACCTGAAGTATTGCTGAGTCATGGTTTCACCTGTTTTGAAGGTGAAGTTTTCAAACTGCTATATCAGGAGATCCTTCTTGTTCTCCTTGGCTTTAGAGGAACACTCATACATCAGTTTCAGTGCATCCCACAGCTGCTTGGATGTTTTGTATTTCTTGAAACCTCTGTACACAGAGTTTGGAAGGGTAGTTTGAAGGGCTATCATGGCTTTTCTGTCAATCTTTACTCTTTTCCTATCTTCATTAGAGTAGTTAGCCACATCCTTGGGGATCATACCAGCACCAGTAGCAGAAGGGGTGCTAGGTATGAAAGGTCCATTTTCAATAGACTCCCACATTCTTGAATCAAGAGACCTGATAAAACCTTCCATTCTTAAACACCAGGTATCAAACTCATCAAGAGTGATCAGTGGGGACTTGTTCATTGTTCCAGTTTTCATATCAGTCTTAGAAATGGCTACCATTTGAAAATTTTAGTATTTGTGTGTGTGAAGGATCTTAAGATGGTGAGATCTTATATCAAGAGCCTGGTAAGCTCTGATACCAAATGCAGGACCGGTGAAGGGGGTCAATTACAACACAATAACACAAAGAGGAGATTAACCAAACTTAATCAAATAGTAATACTGGATTAACCACAATAAGACACTAAGAACACAAATAATATGAGAGACATAACACAAGAACAAGAACAAGAAAAATACATAGTGAGATTGTTTTCAAGATTGCAGTATATTGCTTTCTCAAGTTCTATTACAATGTTACAATGCATATTGGAAAGATACAAGAACAATGAATACTTATACTACAACCTACAGCTGGCTATACTTTGAAAGCCAACTGGATACAATTGACTAAACAGAAACAAAATCAATTGTAGAGTCAAAAGGCAGATTGCCTTTTGACTAGTGACTATGACATGCCATGGTTCACATCCTTATCTATTACAAAAAGGATAAAGTACATGAAGTAGAAAGTTACAGACTCAAGACCTTAATGTATAGTTACCAAAAGCATGGACCTTTTCACCAACTCATGTAAGTTGGTGACTTTATAGAGATACAGCGGAAAAGTGTCCAACTTTATGGAACAATACATCAAATAAAGCATGTGTCAAAAGTCTTCGGAAGAAATTTGTCTTCATAAGTTGAAACTTCGGAAGACGTTGTCTTTGAGGCTTCAGAAGACTTCATATTTGGCTTCGGAAGATATTGGTCTTGGCTTCGGAAGATTTCACACTTAGAATATTTCTGTTGCATGTGTGAAACTTCCTAAGCATTCTTCTTCATTGCACTTATGCAGCATGCAGGATAGACTTTGGATGTTTAGGTTGCATCAGCCTCTTTATTAATCTCTACAGTTATTGTAATTGCTTACTTAGCATATCATGACTATTTTGACTTGTTTACAATATACTATCCCATGACTGTTCGGACTTGTTTACAATATACTATCAAAATTGCACCAGAATCTGCCAAAGTCTCACCGCAACCTAGCAGAATTTTCTCATGGTAACCGGAAACTTCATGGTTATTGTCTTAGCCAACTATCACTACCTCAATCTTGCCACAGTTCGTGATTGGATTTCCATGACCATTCGTGCTTATAGTTACAATTCATAAAGGAACAATTTAATTTAATTCAAAGTTTCTTGCTTCTCAACTACCTAGTTCTTAAACCAACATGGAATACCCAAGTACAGTGTCTAGTCATGACTCATCATGGGTGATTGATTCCGGAGCCACACACCATATGACTGGAAATCAAGGGATTTTTAGTTACTTTCGTGATGTTTCTCACTCATCCGTTCAACTTCTTGATGGATCGTCCACCCATTTTCATGGTGTTTATCAATCAGTCATTCATAAAACTAAATCTATCTTCAGTCATCTTTGTTCCTAAGTTTCTTAATAGTCTTGGTTTTGTAAGTCAACTTACTAAGCAAAATATTGTTATTTCAAATTTTATCGTACTCATAGTGTTCTTAAGGAACTAGGCACAAGCGGGTGATTGGTACTTGTTTTGAATACAAAGGTCTATATCGTGTATCCTCACTGTCACGTCCTACAACAAGGAGGGTCACTATTGGTTAAGCCATCCTTTTATAGAAATTATGAGGAAAATGATATTGTACTTTCATGTTCCTAACACTTTTCATTGCGAGTCATGTTAAATAGGTAAACATATCAGACGTCCAAAACCCACCAAAGTGTCAAGTCGCGGAAATATTTTGTTTGAACTTGTGCATTGGGTCCTTGTCCTCTTAAAAATCCATTGGGTTTTAGTATTTTATCACTTTTATCGATTATTATTCTCATGCTACTTGGGCTTATTTACTTAAATCTCGTACGAAAATCATTCCATTTTCCTTCAGTTTCATTCATATGTACAAAATCAGTTTGATAAGTCTATCAAAACCTTACGCAATGATAATGCAAAGGACTATTTATCTACCATGTTTTCAACATATTTGAAAACACATGGCATCTTTCTCGGTTATTCATGCATATTTACACCCCAACAGAATGGCATTGCTGAACGCAAAAATCACCATTTGTTGGATGTTTCTCGCATAATCATGTTGCATCCTTATGTTCCTCATCCTTTCTGGGGTGATTTTGTGCTTATTTCTGCTTACTTGATAAATTGAATGTCCTTATATGTTATTGGTGGTCAAACTCTATTTTTTGTCTTGTTCCCTAAAGGGGCTCCCTCTTCGCTTGCACCTAAAATCTTTAGATGTGTAGCGTATGTCCATGGTAATAGTCCCGGTATCCTTAAAATTGAACCTCAAGCCATTCATTGTGTTTTCCTTAGTTATTCATGCATCCAAAAAGGATATATGTAGTATATTCCTGCTCTTCATCAATACTTCACGAGTGATGATGTTACCTTTCACGAGTCATCCCCTTACTTTCCCGAGTCTTCCAATCCTCTCCCTGAATTTTTTTCCTGATCCTGAACTTGTTATACTCAAGTCTTTGATGTCCCAATTCCAATTCCTATTACATCTACCTGCCAATAGAGCCTCCACCATTGATTTTCACATATGCCAGATGACATAAGAATAAGACATGGTGCCTCCTGATTCACAACCAAACCATGGCTCTGGTATATCCTCGATTCCACCTTCTATGATTAGTCATTACAAGATACCACCCTTGTTTTGGAGCCACCTGGTGCTTCCTATCCTGATATACATATCAAAAAGGAACTAAGACACCACACTCGTTACCTAATCCAAGATTATATTACCTATGCTCACCTCTCACCTAAGTGCCATGCATATACTTTTTCCATCGATACATATCCAATTATTAAGAATGTCATGATAGTTCTAGCTCATCCACAATGGAGAAAGGCCATGGAAGAGGAGATGAGGGCTCTTCGAGCCAATCATACATGAGATCTTGATTCACTTTCTCTTGGTAAGTGTATTGTTGGTTATCACTGGGTATTCACAGTCAAACTTAACCCCAATGGTTCTCTACATCTCCTAAAAGCCAAACTTGTTGCAAAGGGTTATTCTCAAGCTTATGATGAGACTTTCTCATCGGTTGCCAAAGTGTCATCTGTACGTCTTTGTATTGATCTTGCCGCCATTAATTTTGGGCCGCTCCATCAATTTGATGTCAAAAATGCTTTTTTTAGCGATGTTCTTAAGGATAAGGTATATATGGAGCAACCACCTAGGTTTATTGTCGAGGAAGCCTCAAAAGTATGTAGGTTCCTTATATGGCCTGACGTAGTCTCCTAGAGCATGGTTTGGTCGTTTTTATGGTGTTATGAGAGAATTTAGGATGGTTCGTAGTGTGTATGATCATTTTGTATTCTTTAACATCGTTAGGGCCAAATAATTATTGTGGTTGTTTATGTGGATGATATCATAATCACAGGAAAGATAAGGTTATTATTACAGAGCTTAAACAGTTTTTTCAACCATAATTTTGACATCTTTCTCGGTTACCGTGTCCTAAGTCTATTAATGGGCACACCATAGACTAGACACTAGGTGTAGGGATCCTATATTCTTATTAGAGCCATTATTGTGTGGGTGCCTTATAGGAAAAGGAGACGGTTGAATCTCTGGATTTTTTGATGCTGATTAGGCGGGTTAACCTATTTCAAGACGATCTACAACCGGGGGAAATTATATGTTTGTCGAAGGAAATCAGGTGTTTTAGAAAAGCAAGAAGCCACAGATGGCATCTAGATGAAGTGTGGAATTAGAATTTAGAGCAATGACAAATGTTACTTCGGAGATGATTGGGGTTCGTTGTCTTCTCCAAGTACTCAAGGTTGTTTCTAAAGACTTCAATGGATTGTATTATGATAGCCAATCGAC
>CM046458.1:72979007-72994007 GCA_025506515.1 Flaveria trinervia
AGTAGTGAAGGTCATCCCTTTTACCCTTCTATACATCTCTTTCCTTTTCCCCATCCGGATGTCAGCCTTAATTTCACTGACAATCCATTGGAGTGTTCTTTCAAACATGGGACCCAACTGCCTTCCAGAGAAGCCATGGGCCCGAAGATAGTCCTTATCCAGGCCTTCTCAGTGAGCTTCTTGGAGGCAGTGACCCTGGCTTCTTCTTCCTTCTTCTTTTTCTCTCTTGCCTTTTCTTTTGCAGCCTTCTTCCTTTTTTTCTCCATTTGATCCTGCTCTTTGTTGTAGAGCCAGAGGATCGCATCATCATTGTGTGGAGAAAGTTCTTGAAGATCAAAGCCTCTGGAGAGTAGGAAGTTCACCCTGTCTTTCCTTAGCTGCAATTCAGCTTCCTTCTATTTCTCTTCTTCCATCTCCAAGGCCAACCTAGCTTCTTCCTCAAGTTTCAGCCTGGTTGCCTTCTCCAGATCACCAACTCCTCTAATAGTAGTAGGAGTGTTCTTCATTGGCAGCTCCCAACTCAATGAGCTGATCAATGATCTCATCTCTCCTTTTATTGATGACAGCCTTCTGATTAGATGCAGTTGCTTTTGTACTGGCAGCTAGCAACTTCTCAGTTTAAAGTCTTTCTTTCTTCTTGAGTTTCTCAATCTTCTCCTCTTCCTGAAGCTCTTCTGCAGTCATCTTCCTTTTTCCTTTGTCTTTTGAAGATACTGACTGTGGTGGTTCTTGGAGAGAGGTTTCTGATTGTGAGAAAGGTAGAGATGGGGTCTGGGATGGAGGTGGCATCAGAAAGTCCTCACTGTTCACCTTAGATGCCATTTCAAGGATTGCATCTGTGATGATCCGTTCCTTGGACATTTTAAACAATCCTTTCGCAGCTTCCATTTCAGCTTCGGAAGATTCAGCTTGTTCTTCCGAGGCTTTAACTTCAGCTTCGAAAGCAGAAGGAGATGCAGATTCTATCCCAACTGTTTTAGTTGCTGGGCCATCAGTCCCCATTTCCCCTTCGAATTGAATCTTAGGTTCCATGTGGACCTTAGGTTGACCAACTTCTTCCACAGTGGTAGAAGGTGCAGTCAGCCTTTGAAGCTCTTCTGCTCCAAAGTATATCATTACAGCATCATGGCTTGGCTGCTCAAAGGAGGATCTCAACAGAAACTTGGTGAAGAGTCTGTAGAGATCACTGAGCATCCTTGGGTCAATCTGAAGAATGACTTGAGGTGGCTCAGTCACTGTGATGATGGGAAATGAAGATGTTGAAGTTGAAGGTCGGCTCTGTGCTTCCTCATATGTTTGTCTTTGAACATTCTCCCCCTTTTTGGTAGCATCATCTTGAGAGCTAGATGAGCTAGAGAAAGAAGTCAATGAGACCTGAATAGGTACATTCCTAACAGACCTCTCTGTCTGTTCTCAGCTAGTTGAGCCTTAAGATTGTCAATCTCAAGTTGCTGAGTGGCAGACCTTGCTTCTAAAGTCCTAACCAATGATTCAAGGTTTGAGACTTTAGATAGAAGGTCATTAACAAGGAGTTTCATGCTTCCCTCATCTTCTTTTGAAGAATCACGGGGACATGAGGTAACATACCTAGTATGTTCAGCCTTACCACCAGATGTGGTTTCTTGGCACCCTAGTTTCCCATGCTCAATGATGTCTCTTTCAGAGTCATCAAAGGGCTCGGTTGCCATAGATTCAGTCTGAGAGATGTTACCACTGTCCACAAGGTCCATTGAGGCACCTTCTGTAGTGGCAGCTGAATCTACATGAGTCCCCTCCATATCAGTGGGACTCACCTCAGTTATTGGTTGTTGATGGGGGCTAGAGATAAGGGATTTCTCCGGGCTCTGTTGATCTTGAAGAGGGTATTGTAGATCAACTTCATTGCCATGGAGAGATGTTATCTCTTCATCAGTTTTGAATAGAAGGTCAGTGAAAGATAGGGAGGTTAAGCCTACTGACCCGGGACTTTGGTCAATGTCTACAGGCATTGAGCCTCTGGTGGGGTTGTCCCTTGTTGGCTGCTTAGAAGAGTTTAGATACTCATTCTGAGGGCTGTTGGTTTGGGTATTGGGCTCCTGGATTTGAGATTGAGGAGACTCAAAACCCAAATTAAGGTCAAAAGAGAAGGATGGAGAGACCTCTGACTGAGTGGGAGCCCATGTTTCCACTCTAGTCTTTTTGGATTGAACAGGAGGGGCTTGTTCAATCAGAGTAGATTGAAAAAGGGTTCGTTTGGGGTGTCTTTGATAAGTGATGGTGATGGGTGGAGAAGGTAGTGTTGGCATTGTGGAGGTGGTTGCTGGTGTGGGTTTATCACCTGTGGGGTGAACAGGGATGTCACCAGGAGCTATGCGCTCAATCATACCTGGAAGCAGAGTGGTATACCTTCCAGTGAAGTTGGTGGATACCTTCTTTAATGTTTTGAAGATGGTAGGCCGCATGTGGGGGACAGTCAGAGCAGCTGCACTGACAAGCATGCTCTGGTCCAACTCACAGTTGATTATGTGTTGAAGGAACCTAGGATACATGAAGAATGTCTCCCTTGCAGATTTCCTATCAGATTTGAAAACACAAATCGTGAGTAATTGAAGCACAGGCCTCTCACCAATCCATGAACTAAGCATCCTAGTTCATAAGGGATTTGATCCCATCCCCCGGATTTGTTGGACAAGCAATGAAGAACAACATGCAGGAGGAACTTCCAATTGTAGGAGAAGTTGAACTTGTAAACAGTCGACCTGGCTGATGTCTCCACCATAACCCATTAGGATATAAGTGCTATCCAAATCTTCATTAGGGAATTCAGTAGGAGCTCCTTCATCATGAAGCTCAAGATGCTCCCTGATGAGTTGTTTAGTGACAATCAACTCTTGTCCCCAGATGTTGGACCGTAGTACACGAATCCCATTTAGGGTTTCGACTTGACCATTTCCCCAAAATGCGGCCATTTGGTTGGAGTAAACAGTGGGGTTAACGGTAAGGGCAGTGTAGTAGGTTGATTGGGTAAGAAAGGAGATGATTTCAGAGAAGTTAGAATCTCTTGAAGAATCAAGAAGTGCGACTTGGTTGTGCTGAGGGTTAAGTGCCATTTGGGAAAGGTGAATGTAGTGATTTTGAGCTTGGGTAAAGTTGAAGAGGAGAAATTTCTAGGGCAGTAAAGTTGCAAGTAAGAAGATGAAATTGAACAGTCGAGATTATTTAAAAGAGGGTGGTAAGGCGGTAATGGAGGTTAGGATAAGGTGATGTGATGGTTAAGTGGAAGAAATGACAGTGGCGGTAAGGTTAAAATCAGTTAAATAATCCGACATCATTAACAAAATCTTTGCTTTTTATAGTGTGGGACCCAAGAGATTTACGTTACACACTAGAATCTCTCTTCCGAGTGGAAAACATTTCCGAAGGTAACTTGTCTTCCGAAGGAAATTCCTACTTCTGAAGCCAACTTTGCTTCCAAAGGTTAGAGTTTCTTCTGAATGGAGAATTTGTAAGTCTCGGAAGTAGATCTGATATGCAATCAATCGTTTCTTCCGAGGCCAAAAATTCTCCCGAGGCCAAAAATTCTTCCGAGAAGAAAGTTATCCTTTGAGAAATCTTGCTTCAGAAGATATGAGAATGTCTTATGAGGGTTAATTTCTCTTCGGAAGGAATTTACACATAGTAAAGTTTAGATAGAACTTCTTGTAACAGGGCTTAAATTGTATTGACACAAGACTTACATATTAAAAAGGTTTTCAAAAGAGATTAAATTACTCAATGTTTATCATCCCAATAGCTGTTATGAGATACTTAAATCTTTGTTCATCAAAAGCTTTGGTGAACAGATCAGCATATTGTTCATTTGAATCAACTTTGATTAACTTAATTAGATTTTTCTCATGAATATCTCTAATGAAATGATACCTGATGTCAATATGTTTTGTCTTGGAGTGCTTCACTGGATTTTCAGTAATGGAGATAGCACTGTTGTTGTTAATATGGATAGGAGTACTCATAAAGTTAAATCCATAGTCTAACATCTGATTTTGAATCCATAGCAGTTGAGCGCAGCAGCTAGCAGTAGCAATGTATTCAGCTTCAGCAGTTGATGTACAGACACAAGATTGTTTCTTGCATTGCCATGAGATGATCCTTCCACCAAGAAATTGACATCCTCCTGATGTTGATTTCTTGTTAACATTGCAGCCTCCATAGTCACTGTCAGAATATCCATAGTGATTGAAATCCTTGTTTCTAGGATACCAGAGACCTAGTTTAGATGCTCCTTTGATGTATCTGAGGATTCTCTTAACAACAGCTAGGTGAGACACCTTTGGAGTAGCCTGATATCTTGCACAAATGCAAGTAGCAAACATGATATCAGGTCTACTAGCTGTGAGATACATCAGAGAACCAATAATTGCCCTTGTTAGGTATTCTACCTTTGAAGAAATTGAAGATTTCCAACATTATTGAATTGAAGATTTAAAGAACAATAGCAACAAAATATTAGTCTAGGGTTTTTTTTGTAATTATTGTAATGCTAGACTAGTATATATATTAGAACATATTATCATTGTATGCGTGACTAAATCACCACTTGTTAGGGTGAATTAGGTTCATCACCACAACATCATATCATCATCCTTCATGGATGATGATTTCAACAACATATCAATAAACACCAATCATTAAACATGTTCGTGTTCTTCACCGTGTTCATCATTATTATTATTTTAGCATTGAATCATCAAGTTCTTGTCTTTATCAATATGAATCCTAAGATCCATGCTCATTGTTCCCGTTCATATTGGGAACACACAATTGGTACCCGAGCTGGAGTTGATGGATTCACATTGATTTTGATGAGATTTCATGGTAAGATTGCTAAATTATTGAAGATCTGAAGAAAACAATTCAACAATCATGTCAACACTCATGTCTGCCGCTGTATCAAGCATCAAAAATTAGGGTTTACGGCATCAAAAATTAGGGTTTGTGACTGCCTCAAGTATCATACAATAATGGTTGCGGCTACGGATTAGGGGTGTTTCGAAACCAAGCTGAATAGAGGCTGTCGAAGGCAGCCCTTGCAAATTAAGGGCGGCCAAATGGAGATGGAGATGCCCACATTAGGGCAGCCGAATGAGGATGCCTTTACGAACCGTGTGTTGCGGCCGAATGGGGCTGTCTAACAAGGCTGCCAAATCAAATTGTAGTGGCCGAAAAGGGATGCCCTAATAAGGGTTTTCTGACTAAAAGGCTGCCACAAGTGGCCTTTGCGGCCACATTAGGGATGCCCTAATTAGGGTTTCCGAACCAAAGTTTCCTTTGCGGCCACCTTAGGGAGGCAAAATTAGGGTTTGCAACCTAGGGTTGCAAATGGGCTCGTGAACACCATGGGTTTTGTTTCTTGGGCTCCATCATTAAAACAAAAAGAAAAGATGGACTTGGACTTATTTGTTTGGACCGCCAACATAAAAAAAAGGTGGACTTGGACTTAATTGTTTGGGCCGCCAACATCAAAAACAAAAACAAAAAAATGGTTGTTCCAAAGTTTTGAAAACCTCGCTTCTGCATCAACAACAAAGTTCTTAGCTTTGAACAACTATTCAACAAAATCAACATCAAGCTTCAATTCACATTGGAAATCTACAATTTAGGGGGAGTATTGTTGGGTATTCTACCTTTGAAGAAATTGAAGATTTCCAACATTATTGAAATTGAAGATTTAAAGAACAATAACAACAAAATATTAGTCTAGGGTTTGTTTTGTAATTATTGTAAATGCTAGACTAGTATATATATTAGAACATATTATCATTGTATGTGTGACTAGATCACCACTTGTTAGGGTGAATTAGGTTCATCACCAACAACATCATATCATCATCCTTCATGGATGATGATTTTAACAACATATCAATAAACACCAATCATTAAACATGTTCGTGTTCTTCATCGTGTTCATCATTATTATTATTTTAGCATAGAATCATCAAGTTCTGTCTTTATCAATATGAATCCTAAGATCCATGCTCATTGTTCCCGTTCATATCGGGAACACACAATTGGTATCAGAGCTTTGAGACACACTAAGTAGATTATACTGTAAATTTTTACAGTAATTTACTTTCTCAAATTTGAGCACACCATTTGTTATCATCCCTTCACCAACAATTTTACCTCCCATTTTATCCCCACCAAATGCCACATAAGAAGCATTTTTATGTTTGAAGTCATGGAGAAGTGAACAGTTTCCTGTCATATGCCTGGAACAACCACTGTCAACATACCACTTGTTGTCAGCTCTCCAATATTGTTCCTGCATTCAAAAATAATCAGTTAGAAGTGACAACCCAAGTCTGAATGATCTTGGGTTTGTCAATAGAGTCTAAAATCTTTACTCCTTCATGACTTAATCCTGAAGTTTCAGTATTGATTTCATATCTAGTTGATTCATTTTGATTTGATGATGGTGAGGATGATTCTATTGAATCTGATGCAGAAGCTTTGGAGTCTTCTTTCTTCATTGATTCTTCCTTCACCTTATCTTTCTTTGGTTGATATTTTGATTTAGAAGATGAACCTACACTTTTGAAGGTTTCATCATCTTTTGCTTTTGATTGAGACACATGTGATCCCTTTTCAAAATGATCAAAGAAATTATCATTGATGATTGACTTCTTCTCAGCCAAATCCACCTTTTTGTGAGGTGTTTTAGATTGGCTTGATGTTTTCTTCATAGATTTAGCATCTTCAGAAGATTTCTGCTTTGGTTTTGCCTTTTGTTTTTGATTTACCTTCTTTTTCTTTGAATCATTTTGACTTTCAGCAGATTGAGAGTCTGATTCTATCAAATCAGTTTTTGACTTCTTTGTGCTTTTGTTTTTGTTCCTTTTGTTAAAATAGCATTCCTGAGTAGAATGATTATTTTTGTTGCAAATAGCACAGAATTTGTTGAAGTAACACTCTGAAATCATATGATTATTCATATTGCATATGGAACAGTAACTGCTGAAGTAGCAGTCTTCTATATTATGATTAGTCATATCACACCACTTGCAATACATTTCTTCATATTCCTCTTCATGCTCATCTTACTTCTTTTTCTTGTTCACTTTGGGAGCTTTTGTTTCCTCCTGTGAAGAGCTTGAATTGTTCTTGCTGTTCCTAGGAATATCAGCAATTGAATCTTTCTTATCCTTTGATGACTTTTGTTGCTTTAGATTCAACATCTTTTGACTAACAGCTACTCTTTTTGATACCTCATCTGTAGATTTGGCTTTCTTCTTCCGCAGAAGTTCTACGGATTTAGCAGACTTTGCTTTCCGCAGTTCTTCTACGGAAGAGTTTTTCTTTTGCTTAGTTGAAACTTGTTTCTTCTTACCTTTATCTGCATGAGATAAAAGTACTCCTTCAGTTGGTCTGTAGCTATCAACTTCTTTTTGAAGATTTAGTTCTTGGAGTCCTTCATTGAGTTCAGCAATCCTCTTGCAAATAGTCTTCAGCATGTTTCTCTGCTTTGGAGGATATTGAAGCTTTGATTCTCCAAGCACTCTTGGAATACCAGTTTTAATGTGAACATTCTTACCAATGGTCCTTTGATCAACATCAGGTTCATCAGAATCATCCAAGTCATCACAATTATCATAATCAAAGTCTGAATCATTTTGATACAAAGATTTTGATTCAGAGGATTCAGTTTCACTCACCTCAGCTTTATTGTTAATGTTGATTTGAGTTTATTCTGTTTCAAACTTGGTGCTAGGCACAAAATGATTTGACAGAGTATTGGTCATTTTTGTAGGTAAAGATTTATAATTATCATTTATGGGTGGTGGAACAACATTATAACCCAACCCAGACCTTTTCTTTGATTCAATATGAGAATTTAGTAACTTCTCATATTGCTGAGATGATAATTGAATCTTCTGAAGTTTCACTTCAGTTGATGCATGATCAGCCATGGATTTTGTTAAGGAAGTGGTCAAATGCTCAACTTGGGCTTTTAGGCTATAGTTTTCAGAAACAAATTTTTCTAAATCTTTTTGCAAAGAGTTAATTTTGATTTGATAAAATTTATGTTCTCTAACATGGGATTCATTCAAAATCATAGTTTCTTTTACTTTGTCAGCCAACTGTTGAGCATGGACTCTATAATGTTCAACTTCCTCAACACATGTTGATGAACACAACTTTTCTTTTACCTCTCTTGCCATTGGTGGAACTGTTTGATCCATATGACCCATTAATGCTTGATTCTCTTCCAAGACTTCTTTTTCATACACACTTCAGTCACATGTTCCATCTTGAAGTATGATCAGTCCTGACTCCTTTGAGTTACTAGGTCCAGCTGATTCATTGGTGGCTGGTGGGGATGCATTGATCAGTTGAGATTGTCTGTACAGAGGTCTTTGAGAATTTTGTTGTTGATGAGGTGGAATCTGATGTTGTTGATGTTGCTGATGTTGTCTCATCTCTGGATATGACTGTTGATTGCATTCTCTGGAAAAATGTCCATAGAGATTGCATTTGCAGCATCTTACCTTTGACTTTTCAACACCAATCTTTGATGTTTTACTTGCTGATGCCAAGTTCTTATTTCTTCTGAGATATTGCTTTGCTCTATAAGCAATCATGGCCATCTGCCATTGTAGGTCCATTTCTTCCACTACATCAGGAGGTAGTTCTTCTAAATCTTGTTGGTAGATATTTGCTGAAGTTAGAGAGCTTCCCAGATATGCTTGGAACTGGAACTAAAAGCTGCAAAAGCTGCTTTTTGTTCTTCAGAGTCCAATATCACAGTAATTGGTTCTGACGAATTGGTTGAATGTGAAGACTTAGCTGTTGCTGCAGTTGTATCTTCACGATCAGCAGTTCTTCCTTTATTCTTTTGTTTCTTATCTTAAGATGATTTCTTTGAGGGTTTAGAAGCATAAAAGCTAACTCCCTCCTCATCATCACTCCTAGCACAAGAGTTATCACTTTTATTATTTGAAATAAATGCACTTCCAACATTATTTGTTTCTTTGAAGCGATAGGGTGAGACATGAGTTCTCACACTCTTGTTTCTTTATTTTTCGTCCATTTCAAGAGCTTCCACTTTTGCAACCAGAGTATCTAGACCAGTTGATTTCAGATCTATTATGTTCTTGAACATGGACACAGTTTGCTTCCAACTTTCTGGCAAAGTGTGGAGCATTTTCTTGTTTAATTCCTCATTGGTATATTTCAACTCCAGAATGTTCATCTCAGTTACCAACTACATGAATCTATGAAGTTGTTAAGGAATTGATTCACCCTCAATATGATGAAATGTTTCATATTGCGACCTGAGGGTGTCTCTCCTTATGCTTCTTATCTCATCACTCCCTTCGCAGAGAGTGTGGAGTATCTTCCATAAGGAGTGTGCTGTTTTGTAGTTCTCACACCTGATCAATATCTCTCAGGTAAAGCCATACTAAGCAAACTGTATGCTTTGATATCAACTTTAACCTTTTTGACATCATCAGGTGATAGATCTTTGGTACTGATTGGTTGATTTTTGTCGTCATAATCCGTCCCAAGTGTGGGTGGAATATAAGGACCTTCAGTGATGGATACCCATAAGTCAGAATCAGTATAGTTTACATGATTCCTAAACTTGATTTTCCTGACTTGAAGTCTGCTTTTGTTTCCAACTTTGGTGGTTGGTAAGATGATCCACTGAAGTTGCTCATGATGTTAATTGATGAGAAAGATTTAACAAGGTCTGCTATTCACTTGATTTGAATATAGATACAAGTTAATCAAAATCTACAAAATTAAGAACTAACAAATTAAAATCAATTAAACATGACTGACACTGATGGATCAATCGATCTAGATCAATGAGCACTTAAAATCAATTAAACACAACTAACACTGATAGATAAATCCATCTAGATCAATGAGCACTTGGCTCTGATACCAATTGTGTGTTCTCGATATGAATGGGAACAATGAGCATGGATCTTAGGATTCATATTGATAAAGACAAGAACTTGATGATTCGATGCTAAAATAATAATAATGATGAACACGATGAAGAACACGGACATGTTTAATGATTGGTGTTTATTGATATGTTGTTGAAATCATCATCCATGAAGGATGATGATATGATGTTGTTAGTGATGAACCTAATTCACCCTAACAAGTGGTGATTAGTCACACATACAATGATAATATGTTCTAATATATATACTAGTCTAGCATTTACAATAATTACAAAACAAACCCTAGACTAATATTTTGTTGCTATTGTTCTTTAAATCTTCAATTTCAATAATGTTGGAAATCTTCAATTTTTTCAAAGGTAGAATACCCAACAGCCCTATACTGATGTTGATCAGTATCCTCCCCTTCAAGGTTAGGACAAAGATTATAGTTTCTGGGTATGGGTGTCTTGGCAGGCTTGCAATCTTTCATTTCAAATCTTTCTAAGATGTCAGAGACATACTTAGATTGATTAATGAAAAACCCTTCCTTCATCTGCTTTACCTAAATTCCAAGGAAAAAGTCTATTTTTCCCATGGAACTCATCTCAAACTTTTTCTTCATAATGCTCTCAAAGTCCTTGCACATTTGGTCATTTGAGGAACCAAATATGATGTCATCAACATAGACTTGAACGAGCAAGATGTCCTTTCCAGACTTTCTGATCAAGAGAGTCTTATCAATGGTACCTTTAGTGTAGTCATTCTTCAGAAGAAACTAAGACAAAGTCTCATACCACAGCCTAGGTGCTTGGTGCAGCCCATACAGAGCTTTATCCAACTTGCACACATAGTTGAGGTGCTGTGGGTCTTCAAATCCTGGAGGTTGGCATACATAGACTTCCCTATCTATATCCCCATATATAAATGCACACTTGACATCAAGTTGGTATATAGTGAAGTCCTTAGATGTAGCATAAGCAAGGAAGATCCTAACTGCCTCAAGTCTTGCAACTGGTGCAAAGACATCAGTATAATCGATTCCTTCCTCTTGAGTATATCCTTGAACTACAAGTCTTGATTATTCTTGATGATCAAGCCTCTATTATCTCTCTTGTTTTTGAAAACCCATTTGGTGCCTATAGGTACTTGACCAGATGGTAGCGGACATAGGTTCCATACCTTCTGTCTCTTGAATTTAAGCAGCTCTTCTTGCATCGATTCAAGCCAGCTACTATCTTTCAAGGCATCTTCTAACTTCTTAGGTTCCATCTGAGATAGAAAGCATGAGTACAAGCAGACATTCCCTTGAAGAGTCTGCCTATTGTTCTCACACCCTCAGTGACATCCCTTATGATTTTCTCAGTTGGATGAGTGTTGTGAATACTAAGACGAGGAATCACTTCTAGTTGTAGAGATAAATCTAGGTTGGACATATTCTACTCAGGAACTGGAACACTCTGTCTAGCTGTTGTTTCAAAGTCATTCAATGAGTACTGATTGAATGAATGAGAAACATCATCAATAGTTGGCTGTGAAGTAGTATTAACAGTTGCATGTTCCTTCAAAATACTACTTCCTTCTGCCTGGTGTTGTGGTGGATCACCTAATGAGTTTTGAGGCTCAGTAAATGATTCACTTGTTGAAGCTTCACTATTCCTTGATATGATTAAACTATCAGATCTGTGAATAGTGGAAGCTTGATGTATTACAGCACTTGAAGAACTTGGACTAGGTCTGGGAAGCTCAAACAATTGATCATTAGCAGTAGCATCAGCATCATTTTGAGCACCTGTTCCAACTGAAACATTCTCACAAGATGGTTTAGAATAGTTTGGAAACAATTCTAAATCAAAAATATATAATCAGGGTCATTCCCCCTAACACAAGGAGTGTGCTCATTAACAACTATGTTGGATGATTCCTCAAATTGTTTATTCTTAATGTTGTATGCTCTGTAAGCTTTGGAGCTAGAAGAGTATCCAACAAAGATAGCATCATCCAACTTTTCAGAAAATTTTGCTAAATTGTCCTTTGTGTTAAGTATGGTACACCAGCTGCCAAAGGACCTTAGAAAGCCAATGAATGGTGGCCTCTTGTTCCATAGCTCATAAGGGGTCTTTCCATGTGGCTTAACTACAAGAACTCTGTTCTGCTCATAGCATGCAGTGATGACTGCCTCTGCGCAGAATATTAGAGGTAGTTTGAATCAGCTAACATAGTTTGAGCAGCCTCAATAAGTGTCCTATTCCTCCTCTCAGCGACACCGTTTTGTTGAGGAGTTCGGGGAGCACTGTATTGTCTGGCAATCCCTTTTGAGTTACAGAATGAGTCAAGAACGAAGTTCTTAAACTCAGTCCCTTGATCACTTCTAATGATCTTAACCTTGTGATCAATTTGATTTTCTATTTTAAGAATAAAAGATTTTAATGTTTCAGCAGTTTCATCTTTAGTTCTTAAAAAGAATACCTATGTGAATCTTGTAAAATCATTAACTATCACAAGGCAGTATGATTTCCTTCCAATGCTCATTATACTTGTGGGACTAAAGAGATCCATGTGCAATAAGTGTAATAGAGTAGTGATAGAGTTAACACATTTGGATTTATGAGATGTCCTGTGTTGTTTCCATTTCAAGCATGCAACACAGTTATCTTTGCAGAAAAACTCCTTTTTAGGCAAACCATGTACCAAGTTATTTTTAGCCAATTTGTTCATTATCTTAAAATTTACATGACACATATGTTTATGCCACAATGTTGACTCATCACTATCAGCTTTGGAAAGAAAGCATGATACTTCACCCATTGGGGAAACATTGTTCATATCAAGCTTGTACATATCCCCTTTCCTGGGAGATATAAGAAGCACCAATTCCGGAGGAATTGTCATCCTTGGTTTGAGGATAATGCACTCATGTTCTGTGAATAGCATTTTGTGCTTTTGATCACAGAATTAAGAAACACTTAACAGATTGTGTTCAAGCTGCTTGACAAAGTGAACTTTGTCAACTTTTAGTTTACCGTTAGATATACTTCCTCTGCCAGAAATATATCCTCCGGCCTCACCTCCAAATTGGACAGGACCTCCATCATAGTTCTGAAACTGTTAAAGTAGAGATTTGTTCCCTGTCATGTGCCTGGAGCATCCACTATCTACAATCCACACATTGTTGTTCTTGTCAAATGGATGTCCCTGCACATAAGATGAGATTGTTAGTTTTGTTTGGAAGCCCAAGCCTTGCTGGTCTTGGGTTCTTCCAAAGATAATGACATGATTGAACCAAATGTTATGCATGGGGGTTCAATAGAGGTCTTTGAAGAAGAGGTTTGGGTTGCAACATCTTTCTTGATCTTCCAGTCCACCCTTTGGCTGACCTTGGAGGATGAGCTTATTAAAGCTTTTGCAGCATTGCCTTCTTCCGAAGCTTCTTTCTTTTCGGAAGAAGCCTTCACCACCTTTTCTTCCAAAGCAGTCTTCTTCTTGGATGGTTTCAAGGGAGCTTTCTTGTTCTTCCAAACCTTAGTAGCTTTTGCTTCCAAAGCCATTTTCCCTTCGGAAGAAGGAGTTTCTTCCGAAAGCAACCTAGCTTCTGAGACTAGCCTTCCCTTTTTCATCACTTAACCCGTTTGAAAAGGTCCAAATCTGAAACCTTCCTTGACTCCTTCTTTCCTAACATTATTTGCATAATGTGTGCTTGCAGGATTGTAGTAACAATCTTTTGCTATGTGATTTTGCAGGCCACACATGATGCATGCAATGTTAGTCTTTTGGGAAAGTGAGGGTTGCTGTTTCTTGGGCTTCTTTTCTTTATCAGCAACTTTTCCCTTCAACTTCTGATCCTTTGGGAGGACAGGAATGTTGGTATTACATTCCTTTTCTGAATCAGAAGTACCTAACACTTGGAATCCAGCTGAGATAAAGACACCCTTCTGCTTGGACTCAGCCACCTTCTTAGCAGTTCTTCTAACAGATTTAGCTCTGCTTCTTCTTGCTTTAGTGGTTAGGATTTGATCTTCACAGGAGGATATGGGTACATCTACCTATTCCTTCCCTGTGGTGGCCTCTATTGATGCCTCATCCTTCAACTCTGGAAAGGAAGGGTCAGCAGTTGGAACCTCTTGCTCATCAGTACCACACCTAGGCTGTCTAATAGACTCATAGGAGTGTGGTGGAGCAGTTTCATTAGTTCCCAACCCTCCTTTGTTCTGATAACAGAGTTTGGAATGGGAAGATGATGCAAGAATAGCTTAGAAGTTCTGCTCAGAAATAGCATGCTTCCTGGCCTGAGCCTCAGCAGTGACAAGCTGGGCTTGAGTCTCAAACCATTTGGATATCAGATCCTTGATTTGATTCTTATAGTTTGTGTGTTCATATTTTAAAAGAGATACAGTTTTCTCTAACTCATCAATTTTCTTTTGATAGTTAGATTCGGCTCTTTTAAAATCATATTTTAGAATATTTAAAGACTCAATATCAGATCTGATTTTCATATTGTAATCTTGATAAAGTTTAACTTTAGCTATACAGGCTGGAGTGCAGAGATGTTCATATACCTGGGCATCATCTGTTCCAGCCATAAGAGCTTGAGCAGGAGTCACATCCTGTACCATGAAGCTCCAGTCAACTTCTTGAGCCATTGTAGCTGTTTCGGTTGACCTCTCAGTAGGCTTTGAGGTTGAGGGATGTGTGGAGGCCTGTGGGGTTCCCGGATTAGTCTTGGAAGCCTTGCATTCCCTTGAAAAATGACCCATTTGGTTACAGTTGTAACACTTTGCCTTGGTCTTGTCAAACCCAAACTTGTTGGTAGTTGGGTTTTGAGGGAAATGCCTTCTAGTTCTCTTAAAGTAACTTCTTCGCTCTATAAGTTAAGAGAGCCATCTACTGGACAATGTCCACGTACTCTACATTATCTGGACTAAAACACTCAAGATCATCAAAACAGTATTGAAAATCTCCTGAGTGTCCACTTCCTAAAACAAAGGCACAACTTTCTTGGAAGGAGTTTTGTTGAGCCTATTGAGACCTTGGAATCTTAGGAAAGGTGATGTAAGGTCTAGAAGAG
>CM046458.1:72999007-73006507 GCA_025506515.1 Flaveria trinervia
GCAATATGTTCCTTATCAACCACCTGCTGTTGCAGATCATATGAATCCATCATCTTCTGTAGCTAGTCATCCATCTGGTGTTACTGATGATGATGATGATATCAGTAATCACCTTTTCAAGTTTAGTGATCAACTGCCTGATTCAGCTAGACCTGATGTTCCTGTAGCTTCAGTAGCACAATCCACAACAAATGCTGATGAGATTTCTACAACTTCAACTTCCTTTGAATTACCATCTATTGATTGGTTTCAAGGAAATGCTTCACCATCACCATCTGTTGCTGTTGAGCCTGCTACAAACACTTGCACAGATCTTATTGTGTACCAAGATCTGAAGAATCACCCTATGTCTCAAATCATTGGTGATATCAATGCTGGCGTTTCAACAAGAAGTCAATTGTCAAATTTCTGCTTCTATGCTCTCTTCATTAGTCAGCAAGAGCCAAAGAACTATCACATTGCTTTAAGGGACAATGGATGGGTTGAAGCCATGCAGCTTGAGCTTCTTCAGTTCAAGAAACAGCAAGTGTGGGAGCTTGTTCCTCTACCTCCAGGTAAGTGTGCAATAGGCACTAAATGGGTGTTTAGGAACAAAACTGATGAAAATGGGCTTATTGTTAAGAACAAGGCCAGACTGGTTGTACAGGGGTTTTCACAAGAGGAAGGTATTGATTATAATGAAACCTTTGCCCCTATAGCCAGACTGGAAGTAATTCGATTGTTTTTAGCTTATGCTGCTTATCACAACCTTAAAGTTTTTCAAATGGATGTCAAAAGTGCATTTTTGTATGGGAAAATTAAAGAAGAAGTTTATGTATGTCAACCACCAGGTTTTGAGGACAATAAACATCCTAATTGGGTGTATAAGCTTGATAAGGCTCTCTATGGGTTGAAACAAGCTCCTAGAGCCTGGTATGAGACATTATCAAGCTTTCTTCTGGAAAATAATTTCACTAGAGGCTCCATAGATAAGACTTTATTCATTAAGAAAGCTGGGCAGCATAATCTACTTGTTCAAATTTATGTAGATGATATTATTTTTGCATCCTCTGATCCACAGTTGTGTGATGCCTTTACAAAGTTGATGCAACAGAAGTTTGAAATGAGTGCCATGGGAGAATTACAGTTCTTTCTAGGTTTGCAAATCAAACAAAAGGCTGATGGAATTTTCATTCATCAGTCCAAATACACAAAAGATCTTTTGGAAAAGTTTGATTTACAAAAGTGTAAGCCCTGTTCTACTCCATGTGCAACACCACACAACTGGATATAGATCAGAAAGGTAAAGTGGTTGATGAAACACTTTACAGATGTATGATTGGGTCCTTGATGTACTTAACAGCTTCTAGACCAGATATTATGTTTGCTACATGTGTTTGTGCTAGATTTCAGGCTGCACCTAAGGAGTCTCATTTGATTGCAGTCAAGAGGATCTTTAGATATCTGCAAGGCACTCCATCTCTAGGTTTATGGTATTCTACTAGACATTCTGGTAAATTAGTTGCCTTTTCTGACAGTGACTATGCAGGGTGTAAGTTGACAAGAAAGTCCACTTCTGGAGGATGCCATTTCTTAGGCAACTGCTTGATTTCTTGGCAGAGTAAGAAGCAGACCTCAGTTGCTACATCAACTGCTGAAGCAGAGTACATTGCTGCTGCAAGCTGTACATCTCAGGTACTTTGGTTTCAAAACCAATTATTGGATTATGGCATAACAAAGACTAAGACCCCATTGTTAATTGACAGCTCTTCAGCTCTTTGTATTGTCAAGAATCCTGTCCAGCACTCTAGGACTAAACATATTGAAATCAGACACCATTTTATTAGAGATTGTTTTGAAAAAGGTCTGATTGATCCAAAATTTGTTCCTAGTGCTGATGAGCTTGTAGACATTTTCACTAAGCCCTTGGATAGCACAACTTTCCAAAACCTCGTGTTAAAGCTTGGTATGCTGCAGCTAGAATAAGTGACAACTACTGATGATCTCAGCTCACAAGTACTGATGATCATTAGTTTATTATTGTCATATATATAAGTACTGAAGTTATTTTCCCTCCGGAAGTTTTCTTTAAACTACTAGAGCTTAACTTCTCAGTACTCAAGTACTTTATTTGATAAAACAATTGATGTAGTTACAACAGCTGATGTAACTACAACTACTGTTGTCAGAAATACAAATACGTACTGATGCCCTATGAAACATCTGAAAACAGATGAAAACGTCTGATGAGTATGTGTTGAGGACAGTATGAAACAGCTGAAAAGCAATGAATTGATGACAACTACTGATGAGCCTTTTTGTCTTTAGTAGTTTCCCAACTGTTGTTTCTTTCTAAACAACTGAAGCAAAACCATGTCTTTAGTAGTTTCATAACTACTGATGACTAACACCAAGTCTTCAGTTGTTTACAACAACTGATGGTAAAACCAAAGTCTTCAGTAGTTTCCCAACTACTGATGACTAATACCATGTCCTCAGTTGTTTCACCACCTGAAGTCAAAACTGTCTTCAGTAGTTTTATAACTACTGATGACTAAATCAGAGACTTCAGTTGTTTCAACGTCTGACGGTTAAAACCAAGTCTTCAGTTGTTTTATAACAACTGCTGATCACACCAATACGGTCAGTCATTCCAAAACTCTGAAAGTTAATACCACGTCATCAGTAGTTTCAACACCTGATGACTAACACCAAAACCTTCAGTCGTTTTCTAACCCTACCCTTTAAATACCTTATCCCACCTTCAGAGTTTTTCCTGTCTTCTCTTCTCAAACCTAACGTTCAAAAACTCTGTAACCTCTCTTCACCAATGGCGACCATGCAACTAATGTCGCACATCTCACAAAATCGCCATACTGGACCAAGTTTCACAACGCCATTGATTTAATGGTTCAGTCACCTTACAAAACGGCTTTTTTCTGTTAAATCCCACCATATATGCCGAATCTCTTAACCAATTCTGGACAAACGTCACTCTTGTCTCTGAGGAGACTGACACAGAGTCTCTTCAATCGTTTGTCCATCGTCAAAAAGTGGTCATTACTCCAGACACTCTTCGCCAAACCCTCAATCTGGATGATGCCACTTTCCCAACTGGTTATCCAAAGGGCACAATAGATCAATCATTTGCCCACCATGGATACCAGGGTAACCTGAGTGCATCTACCATATTGAAGAAACATTTCCAGGATGCCGAACGTCTCATTTTTCACATGGTAAGTGTCTGCCTTGCCCCCAAGACTTTATCATGGGATCAAATGTCCACAAGGTGGCAACAGGTAATGTACTCCATCCTTGAGCAAAAACCTTTAAATTTTTCTGAAATACTATTTCTAGAGCTCAAGGATATGGCCCAAAAACAACTTGCTAACCGTTGGATATTATATCCTCGGTTCATAATGGCCATAATTGAAAACCAGCTTCAAGCTGAGGGACTTGTTGGCCTGGGAGTCCCTGCTACGGTTGTATTGCCTGAAGTATACTCCCGGCACAACTCTGACCAATCACTAAAAATGGCTGCCAAGCTGCGCAAACCCACGCAGCTGGAACCCACAGCCACCACCTCCAAATCCAAAGTCCCCACCAAACCCACTAAAAAGAAGACAAAAAAGGCTACTCAGGGAAATGAGTCCCCTGAGGATGCCCCTGCAACACAAACGCAGGCTATATCCACTGGTTATAACCCCCTAGTGGATACAAGGACTTTACCAGCCACAGCCGCTCAGGATTCCTCTCAAAAGGAGCCTGCAGCAACCAAAGAAGGGGTACCCACTAATCTGGGATCTTCTTCATTTGAGGAGATTGCCATTGAAGAGCACCATTCTCCCCAGGTGCATACTGCTTTTACCCCATCTCCCACTGCAACCACCCCACAAAGTCCTACTCTCATTATTGCAAACGTGCTGACTCAGTTGCATGCCTCTCCTCCTCCCCAACAAACACCAACAAAGGGGAAAACCACAGCAATTGAGGAAGAGGATCAACATGCTTCTGACAGCCCACAGCACCAGGGTTTAACTGTTCTATCTCGTGGTGTGGATATGGAGACCAGAACATCTGGTGAGGCTGCCACCTCTTCTGAATCAGCACATGATCAGACTGAGGCTGGTAACATAGCTAAGACCTCACCAGAGGCAACAGCTGATGAAGGACATCATCCTGAGGCTGGAAGTCCCTAGTTCCAAGAAAAAGGGGCACATGCTAAAACTAGTCTACACCCAGTGCATGTACATCCTACTACAAGCAGGAGGTCAGGTGATTCAACATTTGTTGATGATGACCTGGGCTTCTTTTATGATGTTCTGGCCCAGAACACAATTCTTGAGGAAGAAGTCAGTAGACTACAAAGACTACTTGACCAATTCTCTCAAAAAGCAAGTCCATCTGCCACCAACATAAACCCACAGATGGCACCTTCACCTGAAGGTCTCCCCACACTCAGCCACTCAAAACTTCCGAGCCACCAGCTTCTATTTCTGGCACTGCTTCTTAGGGACAGAACCCCTCTGAGCAAACAGCTGCTATCTTTCAGCAATCCCTACCTCTCATCACCCCAATAATCACAGACATTGTGATCAAAACCATGGATGAGAGGCTTCCCTCAATCATACAACCTCTGGTGGAGGAGATTGTGAGCACAAGGCTTTCTGCTACTCAAACCCTTGCAACCAATGCAACCAAAAAGGGGGAGAGTCAGTCAGTGAAAGCAAAGAGAAGAGCATAGAGGGGAAGAAAGAAAAGGAGACTGAGAAGGAAGAGGAGTTTGTGAAGGGAGCTGACATTGATCAAGTGGGTGAAAGTCACAAAGACTTTCATGTCACATATAAGAAGAGGAAGGTTGAAGGAAAAGAAAAAGAACTCGAACTCGATGAGATGATCAAAATGGCGGATGCTACACACAGTAAATCAATGGACTCCATTATTGATCAACTGTATAGACAGGGGTTCGATACTGCACAGCTTGACTCAGAGATTAGGAGACTTGAAGTTGAAGAAATTAACTCAAGATGGGCAAGTTATGATGCATTAGAAAGAGAAAGACTAGAGATCATGATCAGATTCATTGCAAAGTACCTTGGGAGATCATTGATCGAGATTAAGTCATGGACCAGGGACAGTATCTTGGCAATAACCACCAAGATATTTTCGTCTGAAGCATACACTAAGGGATTGGTGATTGAAGCACTAAATGAGGCAGGTACTGGGAACAGAAAGGAACTAGCAAAACACTCAAAAGTCTCACTCACTATAAGAATGCTAGAACAACCTGCAAAACCTCCCACTTCAAAATCACCACTACCACAACCCACTAAACCAACTCCTTTACCCTCAAAACCAACAGCCGATGATGCACCCAAGAAGAAGAAGAGAAGGGTGTTGAGGCTAGAAGAAGAAGAAGAAGAAGAAGAAGAAGAAGAGGATGATGAGGAAGAAGATAGGCTGCCTCTTTCCGCAGTCCTAACTTTGCCAAAAGCCAAACCTATGCCCATCACTCCCACCTCACAGATGGAAGCTGTGAGAGTAAAGATAGAAGAAGAACAGCAGCAAAAGCTTCATGATGATGAGATGCTGAAAAGCATAGACAAAACTTATGCTGCTTCTTCATCAATAATCAGTATGAAGAAAGAAGCTCTGAGATTGTACACCCTTGCTAACACATTTCAATATCAAAAGGAAAAGGTGAGAATATGGCCTGATCCTAGGGTGGCTCACAGAATTGTGAAGAAAGACATTCCTTCGAGATACAAGGGCCAAGTAAAAAGGATCGTAGATGAAGAGATCACAGTGGTCCTTGTAGTATCACCCTAGGAAATTGTAGAAGATTTCAAGAAGGCCTATGAAACTAAACAGTCACCTCAAAAGATGTTAGAGAACAGAGTAATTAAAAAGGGGTTAGTCTACAAGAGGCTTGAGAACTTCAAACAAAATGAGCTCAGACTGTTACTTGAAGGTACTCACCCAGATGAGTTTGCATACAGACAGATTACAACAGTTGAGCTCAAAAATGGCAAACAGGCTAAGTACATTTCAGAGCTGTATGGGCGTGAAGGACTGTTTGATGGTGGAGCTGAAAATCTTACCATGGAAGAACAAATTATGTTTCTCAGAGCATACACCAGAGAATCCTACAGGCTTATACATGGGAAGTAGATTTCATGGATAGGACCACAGCCCTGTGTCCAGTTCCCCAAAGTCAGGGCTCTTATCCATACTATGCCAACCAAATTTCAGAAATCTATTCCCAGGGCAGTGCTTAATTGGGTCATCTTCTTAGCTGATCAAGAAAGAAAAAGACCAATCTTATCACCAACAATAAGTGGGACCTCAATAAAGTTAAGGTTTTGGCTGCATTGGTTCAGGGGGAGTTGTTGGACCAAAAGAACCAATGAGCCGGATCAGAAAAATCTTAAGTCCCACAGACGTCATAACAACTGCTGAAGTCCACAACAGCTGAAGACAAGTGCTGAAGACAAAGTCTGAAGACACAAGTGCTGAAGACAAAGTCTGAAGACATAAGTGCTGAAGACAAAGTCTGAAGACAAGTGCTGAAGACAAAGTCTGAAGACACAAGTGCTGAAGACAAAGTCTGAAGACACAAGTGCTGAAGACAAAGTCTGAAGACAAGTGCTGAAGACAAAGTCTGAAGACACAAATGCTGAAGACAAAGTCTGAAGACACAAGTGCTGAAGACAAAGTCTGAAGACACAAGTGCTGAAGACAAGTCTGAAGACACAAGTGCTGAAGACAAAGTCTGAAGACAAGTGCTGAAGACCAAGTATCAGTCGTTGTCACAACAGCTGAAGAGGTCTTCTTCAGTAGTTGTGACGGTTTTCTTTCAGTAGTTTTATGTTTTTCTTTTCAGTAGTTTTGTAAAACGACTGAAGAGCTTGTTCTTCAGTCGTTGTAGTTTCAGTAGTTTCGTATCAGTAGTTTTGTTTATACTTAGCACTCTGATATGTTCTCAGTAGTTGTGAACATTTCAGTAGTTTGTTAAGTTTTAGTTATTTTTGTAACAAATCTGCCAGATGTCACTATCCCGTGATATCAGCAGTGATTGCACTCTATATAAGGAGTGTCAACCTAATTGTAATCGGTGAATGATTGAGCAGAAACATTGATATTATTGGATATTATTGAAACATTCTTTTCACAGAAATATATTCTCTCGTTACAACCGTATTTGTTCTTAATGCATACGAATATCAAATTCTTGCTATAATTTGTCTAATTCTTGTTCTTATTCCGCTGCGTTACACTCTAATCCATCAAACTTGAGATCACTGATCCTGTCAATAATAATAATAATATAATATAATAATAATAATAATAATAATAATTACTATAAATAATAAAATAATAATAATAATAATAATAGTAATATAATAATAATAATAATATAATAATAATAGTAATATAATAATAATAATAATAATAAAATAATACAATAATAATAATAATAATAATATAATAATAATAATATAATAGAATAAAAAATAATAA
>CM046458.1:73011507-73227265 GCA_025506515.1 Flaveria trinervia
GATTGGAGAAGGTTCCATAATCTCTAGTAGAATTTATGTTTGTTTCTAAGACTGTTCTCCAGCTAAGGTACTCTACCATAGATTGTTTAAAAGGACAATTAGTCTTTGCAAGTAATTGTAGGATTGAGCGTAGATCCTCTGAATGATGGTCGGTCCAATTTCTTTTAATTAAACCATACTATCATTAAAAATACAACAATGCACATCCGTATTAGGGTGGGACACCAGTTGATGATGTTTAGGAATTAGGAGTGCAGCAGGGGAATTTTCAGACCTGAAGGGCTTGACCAATTAATTAGTAGAACCTATAATGTATTCTGAGGGCTGTTAAATAAATAAGTTAAATTAAAAATAGTTAAGCTACGGAGTCATTAGATTAAATTTGTATCTATGTATATGTATGTATGTATGTGTGTTTCTAGTCTCAATTGTTTGTTGTGCTTGTTTGTGTTTTCATATCAGAACGTTAAATTTTTATTTTTATATTTATATTTTGATTTGTGGTTAGATGAAGGCGAAGATATTGAATTTATACCTAAAGCATTTGGAATCGGAAGATCTGAAGCCGAAGGAGAAGATGAGAGCACAGGTGATGAGTCTGGGCTTCCTGATGACAGTGGGGATTGCCTACTCCTACCCCAACAGAGCAGTATGACCGTCTCAAAATGGCAACTGAAAGGAAAAAGGAATAGTCGCAGGTACAGAGAGAGAAAGGTGGTATCATCCTCGTCTATTAGTACAGCAGCTTGGATGAATGATGGTGTCCATGTGGGGCCTTCTCGAGGAGGTTGGGAGGACCACCCTGAGTCTTGTTTGGAAGGAGGATGCTACCATGATCCTCCTCCCGTACATGTCCTCAGCAGCCCCTGTCAGTTTGACGGTGTCGGTGGGACTGGGAGGGTGAAGTCCTTGCTAATTGATGTTGATGTTGGAGTTCAGTCGGGTTATCAGAGAGAGCATGTACCTATGATTTCCCTCATGAGCAAGTTGAATGACAAGGCAATTGTAGGTCATCCTATCCCAGTTGAAACCTTAGAGGACGGTTCATCTGATTTTATCCTAGTTGTTTCTGCATCAGCTGAAGATGAATCTTTATATGGTGTTGACTCAACGCTTCAACCCTGGAGGACCGCCAGGAGGACTGCAAAATGTCGTGTTCGCAGACCACCCCATTTATCAACATTGGAGGAAGACTATCTAGTGGATGATGAAGATGGTAAAGGGAGTCGCAAGTCAAAAAAGCTCTTGAAAAGGAAGAGCAGCACTTCTTCATACTGCAATCAGAAAATAAGAACCCTGTCTTCGATAGGTGGGACCCAGCAACTGCATAGTACGGATCTGGAGTCTTATGAAGGTGAAAAAGGGGTGGTGATGAAGCCAGAGTCATTGCCCACAGCAGTTGCTTGTATCCCTGTGAAATTAGTGTTCAGTAGGTTACATGAGGAGTTGGTTGCTCGTCATCAATAAGAAAAACACATCTCTCTCTGTCTCTCTCCCTCACTATGTTAATTAAATACTTTTGTAAATGTAAAATTATGGAACTGCTTCTAAGAATAAACTATTATTTGTGGCAATTGTTATAAAATAGATGTTTTAAAAAATCAGCTCCTTGTGTGGCGATTTTTCTTTCCATTATTCTCCATCTCAATCTGTACCAGGAATGTTTGTATATATATTAGGTTTTAATTTAATTTTAATTATTCTTCTCTTCCCGCCGTTATATCGCTATAGCCAAGCTTATGCCGTCACAGTTAAAGTTTTCAGTCTAGAGGTGTAATAATAATAATAATAAACGTTCGTGTCATAAACTGGACCGGTATTTTTCTTTTTTGGTGCCATTGAAATTGGTTTTTGGCCATACTGGTTCGGGGCATAAACTGGTTTCGGGTGTAGGGGGAACAGACTCTATACAAACCGATTTTGGTCGGTTTGAAAACCGGTTCGGCTTCAAACTGGTTCATGTTATTGTTATTATTTTTAATAATCATTACAAAATAATTAAAAATATAAAATATGAAATCATAAAAATAAGACTTGAGAGATATAAATTAAATACACAATTATCTGTTTTTATAATCACAAGACGTATTTATATAATGTTATTTGTAAAAGATATTTATGATTAAAATTAAATTCATTCAATACTTTAACTCTTAAAAATAAAAAGAAATATATAAAATATAAAACATCGAAACAATTCAAACGACTTAAAATTCTAATTTTTGTTTTTAAAAAGTAAACATCTAACGTAGTTGTTCTCTGTTCATTTGTTGCGTATTTTAATGCTTTTATTTTTCGCCCCCAAGCCCAAGCTATTACGAAGGTGGTCACCACATGTCACGTCATCATTGGTTATTTCGGGTGTTAATCCACTCTCCACTTCGTCCTTGAATAATTTTGCTTCATATTTCAATTCTTCTTCAATTGAGCATTGTCTTGTATTTTTTTTCTCGACATTCAAATAATCTTCAACAAATTGACATTTTAATCGCTTGGGGAGTGAGTCAAATTCATCTTATTCATTTACCGTGAATTTTAAACAGAAGATTCCGAAGCTACCGTGAATTTTGAACGGTTAGTAAATCTCGGGCTATAGTGTATAGGATGAGAAATTGATCTTCACTAGCTTTTCACCAAGTCAACAAGTCAAAAAAATTCTTGTGGAATCAGGATTGATAAAAAGTCCGTCCTACCATATCTTCCAAGTTCACTACTAGGAGTGTTACCATATTACATTTATTACATTCATCCATTAACGTATTATACAAAGCAAATATTGGATCATTTGAACTTTTGGCTTGTGGCGTATTCCTCGTTGACTCATGAATGTTTGATGTTTCACCATATTTTGCTAAATAAAAACCAAACATGTTTGATAAAGGTTGGTTAAAATTAACTTTCAAATTTTGACCATAAAATGGGTCTTATTCATCTAAACCCAAATCAAAAGTAATTTTATCAAGTAAAATTTCAATCCTTAAAGTATTTAAGTAAGGGTTTAAGCCAACACTATGAAAGAACACACCATCAAAAATTGGTTTATATTTTAATTCTAGATGTTCTATCAGAAACGTATTATTTGAGGCATTTATCAAAATATATAGAAAAAAATTTGTTTTCCAACTTATACTTTTTAATAACTTTGTTGTTAGTTATATTCTTAATTATTAATTATAATAATTTTAGAGTATATTTTGACATATATTTTACATTCATTGCATGTATTTTTCGTTTATTTCATATAATAGTTGTTTTAGTAGATTGAAATCTACTTTGATGTGGTCTTGTTGGTTTTGTAGCTTTGATGTGATCGGGATAGGAAATAAAAGTTTGGAGAAACAATTGAGATGTTATTGAAGAAAATACCGAATTTTAAAAGATGCATAATAATTCCTAAAGTTTAGGAATTATGTTGGAGATTATTATCCGCAGATTTGTTTAAAAAAATAAAAGATAAACAACAAGAAAGCCTACAAATGTGAATTTGAAAGTTAAAGGAGGAGGATAAATAGAAGAGGGTTAAAAAAATTAGGAGACATCTTGAAAACATTATTTTGGAGAATGAATTTTAAGAAGCAACAAAGAGCAATATCAATTTAGGTTTTTTTAATTCTCTTTAGTGTCAAAATACTTAATTCTTCGTGTTTTGTTTTGTAAGTTTTTGTTGGATCTAGAAAGGCTGGTGCAACCAAAACCAAGTCACTTAGAAGATTTTGGTACAACAAATAAAGGACTTCCGAAGCTAAGTGTGGAACTTCCGAAGGCAAAAGGAGCTCTCCCGAAGACAAAGTGTAAAACTTACTTTCGAAGGAAAAATTCCAACTTCCGAAGACAAAGAACCTACTTCCGAAGTTCAAGACATAGAACGAAAGATCTGAAGTCAACTTCCGAAGAATAGAAGTCCTCAAGCCTCGGAAGTATAGAAGCCTCTTCCGAAGTATAAGTGGCTTCGGAGGAACTTGTTCTTCCGAAGCCAACTTACCTTCGGAAAACACTGCTATTATCCAATGGACATAAGTATGGTCTCCTGACACTCCGCTGCAAATCTCTGAGATACTGCATGACGTTTTCTCAAAAACCATATAGTTGACCATACTTTAATCCACTATTTACCTTTTTATGTTAGTACAGTTGCCATCTTTAGTTGGTGACAAAAGGTAAGTCATGAACATGTCATGACTACCATATCTTATATAATACTTTATCTAAGATACCTTAACTTTAGCATTGTAGTATATACTTTAGTCTTAGGTTTCCAGCTGGTATCAAAGTATATCCGGCTGTAGGATCTAGTATATATAGTTTCTCATTGTAACTCATATATCATGCTTGTAAGAGTCTTATAATATCTTGAGTTGAGAAGTAATATATACAAGTGCCTTGAAAATTTATTTCTGTGTGTTCCTTTACTACTTAGTATATTATTATCAACTCTTGTAAAAGACTTTACTTCATCTGAGTTGAGTGTTTCTATAAGTGAGTTTGAGAGAAATCCAAGTGTCTAAGTGACAAACCCGATCCAGCAATTGGTATCAGAGCTTTTTAGGCTCGTGATTGTGAGATCTTATCATCCTAATCAACCTATTTTTCACTCCTCCTTATACCTCACTCAAAATGGCCCTCAACAAAACTGAAGTAGAGATGGGGATGATGACCAAAGCACCTATCATCACCCCTGAAAACTTTAGGTCCTGGAGCAAAAGAATGGAAGGCTTCATCAGGTATCAAGACAGCAAAATGTGGCAATCCATTGTCAATGGCCCGTATAAGCCAAAAGTAGCTGGTGGAAATAGTGCCATGATCGAGAAAGCTGTTGAAGATTATTCTGATGAGGACAGGAAGAAGCTTGACATTGACAGCAACGCTATGACTGTTCTCATGACTGCAATTCCAAACTCTATCATGGTGGGGTTTGAGCATTGCAAGTCTGCTAAAGAACTGTTTGATGCGCTTGCTCAAATGTACTCAAACTCAAATGACTACTGAAGCAGCAGTTCGAGAACTTCATCCATGTTGCTAGAGAGACTCTTAGCCAGCAATATTTTAGGTACATGGATCTCATTTCTTCCCTTCAATCTGTGGGAATTGCTCATGAACTCAAAGACCTTACAAGAACGTTCATGAGTGCATTACCCAATGAGTGGACATTCTACTGTGTCTCTATCAAGAGAATAGAAAATCTGAATACACTCACCATGACCGAACTCTATGGGATCCTTGATGGATACCGTTTGGAAATGGAAAGTAAGAGGAGTCATCAGACAAGCAGACCCTTGAGTCTTCCTGCTAGCAACGCCTTAATGGTTGCTGAAGGCTCAGGAATCTCCCAGCCTCAACAATACCTGACTTACACACCAGCAGCTATCTTATTCTTTTGGGCCATACATCACATTTCCTGAGACTCCAAGGTCTCAACAGCTCAGCAAAGCTCCTTTCAGGACAGCTGTGCTTTTGTCTCAAGAAGTGGACACTCAAGTGATCATCAATACTGCTTTGATGATCTAGAGTGTTTCAGCCCGGATGACGTGGAATACGTGGACATAGTCCAACAAATAGCTCTTCTAACCTACAGAGCAAAGAAGTTCTTTAAGAAAATTGGAAGGCAATTCCCCCAGAACCAATCAACAACAACCATGCCCTTTGATGACTCTGAAAGAGACATCTTTGAGCAAGGGAAACCAGGGTGCCAAGAAACCATATCTGGTGGTGAGAATGAACATACAAGGTAGGTTACCTCATCTCCCCGTGATTCTTCAAAAGAAGATGAGGGAAGAATGCAACTTACCATTCAAGACCTACTTTCTAAAGTCTCAAATCTTGAATCCAAGGTTAGGACTTTAGAGGATAGGTCTGCCACTCAACAACTTGAGATTGAAACTCTCAAGGCCAAACTAGTTGAGAAACAGATTGAGAGGTCTGTTAGGCATGTACCAACTCAAGTCTCCTTGACCTCTTCCTCTAGCTCATCAAGCTCTCAGAATGATGCTACCAAAAAGGGGGAGAGTGTTCAGAGACAAAGTCAAAGACAAGAGGAAACCCAAAGTCAAGCTCTCACTTCCGTGAGATCAAAATATCCTGTGCAACAAGCTTCAATTTTCCCTGAGCCTCCTCCAGTTGTCATTCAAGTGGATCAAAGGATGCTCCAAGATCTCAATAGGTTCTTTAACAAGTTCCTATTGGAATCTCTTATAGAACAGCCAAGTCCCGATATGTCTGTGATCTACTTTGGAGCTCAAGAGCTTCGGAGGTTAAATGCACCTTCTACCACTATTGAGGAAGTCGGTCAACCTAAGGTCCAAGTGGAACCTAAGATTAACTTCGAAGGGGAAACAAGGACTGATGGCCCAACAACTGAAACAGTTGGGACATATAGTGCATTTTCACAGACTTCCGAAGCACAATTCAAAGCCTCGGAAGAACAATTTCAAACTTCCGAAGCTGAGATTGCTGCTGCGGAAGAATATTCTCATTATCCGGTGATCTAATAGTCACAGATGCAATCCTGGAACTTGCACCTGAGGTTAATAGGGAGGATTTTCTCACCCAACCTTTAGCTCTAACATCAGCATTAACTTCACTCCCATCTCTACTACTCAACCTGAATCTTCCATTCAAGAACCCCCAAAGTCTAGTACTTCCGAAGACATCAAAAGAAAGAGGAAGATGACTTCGGAAGAGCTTCAGAAGGAAGAAAGTTGTAGAAACTCAAAAGAAAAGTAGGCTGACAACTGGAAAATGCTAGCTGCAAGTACCAAAGCAGCTGCAGCCAACCAGGAGGCGGTCAACAACCGAAAAAGGGTAGAGATTATCGATAGACTTGTTAGTCTAGAAGCTGCAACTGAAGATGTACTCCTGCTACCATTAGAGGAGTTAATAGAGCTGGAAAAGGCAACCTTGCTTCTAAAACAACAAAAAGAAGAAGCTACAAGGTTGGCCTTAGAAGAAGAAAGGGAGAGGAAAGAAAAAGAAGCTGATCTACAGCTCAGGAGGGAAAGGATAACTTTCCTAACCTCTAGAGGTTTCTCTCAAGAAGAATTATCTTCACATAACAATGATACAATCTTATGGCTCTTCAACAAAGAGCAAGATCAAATGGAGAAAGAGAGAAAGAGAGCTGAAAGGGAAAAGCTATTGCAGAAGAAGAAGAAGGAAGAGGAAGCAGGACTGACTGCTGTCAAGAAAATAGGTGAGAAGGCCTGGATGAAGAGCTATCTCAAAGCTCATGGCTTCTCTGGCAGGCAGGTGGGTCCTATGTCAGAAAAGACTCTCCAGCGACATATCAGTGACATTAAGGCTAACATTCGCGCGGGGAAGAGGAAGGAGATGTATAGAAGGGGACATGGGATGACCTTCAAAGCAACCACTCAACCAAAACTCCAAACCCAACCACAACCTGAACCTATACCCTTTTCACTCCCCATCAAAACCGAACCAACCACTGAACCATACACCCCTGAACCTACACCATCACCCTACTAACCCCTTCACCTCAACCACCTAAACTACTCATTCTCCAACCCAAAACTCTAGCCAGAACCCAAACACCTCAACCTACCCATCAACCCATCAAACCATCCCCTCAGCCTTCTAAACATCTCTCCTTAAGAGAATTCAAGGCAGTCAAGAAAAAGCTCAATAATGCAAACTCTGAGCAATATCTCCTGTGAGGAGGATTCTATCAATTTGACCTATGTTAACGGATCCTCAAGTTCCCTCACTAGAGATCAATTCTTGATCTGCCCAGAGGAAAATTGGACCAAGCTGCAAATCTCCTTGGCCTCAATTCAGACACTTTGAATGAGGAAGAAAAGAAGTTAAGGAGAAGGCTGGTGACTCTACTGGATACCAAGAAAAGCGATCGGGTGCCAAGACAACCTCTTGCACCTAGAAAGAAGATCATCCGGTGGAGGTTCAAAGACTCTTCTCACAACTTTGTTATTGAAAGAGAGAATAGAGAGCTCAACAGGCTGAGTACCTCATCTCTGCTACACTTAAGCAGATTTGACATTGCTGAGTTAGCAGAGAAGACATTCTCCAACCCTTCAAACTCTGATGTAGCTGCCCATATCAGAAATCATCTAAGCAACCTTCATATGGCCGAGCTAACTACTAGAAGCAAGGTGAAAAAGAGTTGAAACTGAGAGAGGAAGAGGAAAGGAAGGGATCAGCAACCAAAGGCAAAACCTTTTTACAAATGGTTGAAGGTCCTGAACTTGAATCCATAGTTAGATAGGAGTATGACTATAACTCTCGTCAACTAACTCTTTTCAAGGGGACACAACAAAGGGTACATGTCATTCAGAGTGATAGACTGGATCTCCTATCCACCAATGACTTGTACAAGCTTCTCAGCACCACTTCAGGAAGAACAAAGAGACAGACAAATATCTTTTGTCCCTGGTGCTGAAAGCTTTGAGAAGCAGAAATAAGTGAGGTTTTGGTAGCATCAGCCTAGGGGAGTTTGTTAGATCTAGAAAGGCTGGTGCAACCAAAACCAAGTCACTTAGAATATTTTGGTACAACAAATAAAGGACTTCCGAAGCTCAGTGTGGAACTTCCGAAGGAAAAAGGAGCTCTTCTGAAGACAAAGTGTAAAACTTACTTCCGAAGGAAAAAGGAGCTCTTCTGAAGACAAAGTGTAAAACTTACTTCTGAAGGAAAAATTCCAACTTCCGAAGACAAAGAACCTACTTCCAAGTTCAAGACTTAGAAAGAAAGATCTGAAGTCAACTTCCAAAGAACAAAAGTCCTCAAGCCTCGGAAGTATAGAAGCCTCTTCCGAAGTATAAGTGGCTTCGGAGGAACTTGTTCTTCCGAAGCCAACTTACCTTCGGAAAACACTACTATTATCCAGTGGACATAAGTATGGTCTCCCTGACACTCCGTTGTAAATATCTGAGATACTACATGGCGTTTTCTCAAAAGCCATGTAGTTGACCATACTTTAATCCACTATTTACCTTTTTATGTTAGTACAGTTGTCATCTTTAGTTGGTGACAAAAGGTAAGTCATGGACATGTCATGACTACCATATCTTAGATAATACTTTATCTAAGATACCTTAACTTTAGCATTGTAGTATATGCTTTAGTCTTAGGTTTCCAGCTGGTATCAAAGTATATCCGCTATAGGATCTAGTATATATAGTTTCTCATTGTAACTCATGTATCATACTTGTAAGAGTCTTGTAATATCTTGAGTTGAGAAATAATATATACAAGCTTGAAAATTTATTTCTGTGTGTTCCTTTACTACTTATTATATTATTATCAACTCTTGTAAAAGACTTTACTTCATCTAAGTTGAGTGTTTCTATAAGTGAGTTTGAGAGAAATCCAAGTGTCTAAGTGACAAACCCGATCCAACAGTTTTTATTTTAATTTAGTTTTGATTAATCTAGTCGTCATGTCCGGCTAGAAGAATCTTAGTTTCAACATGTTACACCCCAACCTTGACGGCGGAAACATCGAGGAGTGAGAGTTAAGATCGTTCACAGCCACATAACGCTATTAATAACCCAAATATAAATTAATCATAAAATTCAATTGTATCATTACAAGCTTAAGTCTCAAAGAAATAAAAACATAACATAAAAGGTAACAAGTCATTTTAATTCACTTATTTATCTAGGTCCATTCCTAGATGTGTAAGCTTTATGTGTAAAAATCAAGCTTGAGTATTTCCTGAAACATGTTAAAAATAAAAGGTCAACAATAATGTTGGTGAGCATTCCATAGTTTTTAATACATAGATTATATAAAAGATGGCAATTCAAGTCATAAGTTAGTGAATAAAGTGATTAGGGATGTTATGAACAATGCAACAATCAAACCTCGACAAAGTTTTACAAGTCTCAAACGTTTACAAGATTATACGATCAGCTAAGTGTACTTGGATCAACCAAAGCAGGCTTGTCTTGCCCATAGATCTATGACTTCGCTGGGCTAACAATAGTTAATGATTGTACATATAACGCCATAACATGGTAACCACAAAAGTTCAACTAACCACAACTTTGCATGGTGATTTGCCATAAAGATTACAAGTCTCAAATAAGTTTACAAGTGCAATGATAATAAGTTAACATGTTTCACCCCAAAGTGTGAAAATAAGCAAAAGGGGTATGGAAATACTCACTTGATCAAATAAGTGTAGAATGATGATTAGTAAGAGATATAATAAGCAACGCTCCAACGTAATCCTTCACAAGTTACCTAAATATATATATATATATATATATATATATATATATATATATATATATAATATATATATATATATATATATATATATATATATATATATATATATATATAGTTTATTAATTTATGAAATAAGTTTAAATATGAAAATTAATTCTAACATTAAGGTAATTATTTGATTCGATTTGACTTACAATCATTAAGTATTACGGTGCAATGACTATTTTTATTAATGATTTATATTGATACTAGACATCACGTTGTTCGGATATCCACTCTATCTAATATTTAATCACTTGCAGTTCGTTGATTTGAGCCAACCCACTACTCTGAACTCATGTTGTTCGGATCTTAGCGTGCAGATGCAACGATAGAAGTATCAATTATAATTAAACACACAGCCGTTCGGTATGTTTAACTATATTGTATGATTCTATAATGAGAATGAATTCATAGACAAACTCAAACCGTTAATTGTTCCTTATAATAAAAATCAAAACTTGATTAGGGTTTTAAAACTTGAAAAGCTTTATTAAAAAATTAATAAAATGGTCAATTTTATTGACAATCTAATATATACCGGAGTAGATTTGGGTTTAAGATCAATAATCAAACAAACAAATCATCAAAATAAAAATATCTCATAAATGTTTCACATAAGTTCAAACTAAATCAAAGAAATTCAACCCTAATGTTGTGTAACATCTTGTATTTTTGATTAATTAATAATTAACCTCGTTTATTTTTATAAGGGCTATTTATGCCTCTTTATGAATTTTGTGTGTTATTTATGTCTATTTGTATTTGATCATTAAGTATTTAATATAAAACTTAGTAACATAACTATTAAATTGAAAAATAATAAATATAATAATAATAACTTTAAAAATAATAATAGTAATAGTAACATTGATGATATTAATAAATTAGAGCAAATTATTTAAAATGGTTGGAACTTAAAGTACATAAAGTTTAGGGGGCATAGTTGCCAATTAATAAACTCTAACATTTAAGTTTGAGCATAAAATAATAAAGGTGTGAAACAACAGAGACTAATTGTGTAAATGTTTAAAAAAAACCCCACCCTTTAAACCCGTTTTTCCGGTGGAAGTCCGGCCACCGGCGGCCGAGCTCCGGCCACCCCTAAAACCATCAAAACTCGACGTTTTCTTCATCTAAAACCGTCCCCAAACCGTTCTTGAACTTGTTTCGAACACCATTATGAACTTTATTTGCATTTAAACGTCGGTTATGAACCGAACGAATGATTAACCGAAACATCTTAAACTCCATAGTCGTTCGAGCATTAACACCTCTTAATAGTCTAATTAAACTAACCTAAACGATACTATACCATTCATTAATCGAGCACAACACTCAATTGCATCTGAAACAAACACAATTTTCGAATTTGAATCCCATCCTTGTCGTGAACCTGCAACCTAGTCGAGGCCACTGTCCAAGCGATTTAGACCAAGATTGACAAGGGACATTGCCTCAGGAGCGTTGTTTAAAGCTACCCACGAGGTTAATTTGATTACTTTCATCATTTTCACATCCATTGATTCAACATTCAACCGCGGCTTGTTCATCGTTGTTTCTTGACGGGTTAAGCTTCAATCGGGTAATTGAAACTACCTAAACATTCGTTTCATCATAGGGAATCAAAGCCCTATAGTTCCAAGCCCTACACTAGTCGATTTGGTCTTCAATTTTGAGTCAAATCAAACTAGGGTTCTTAAGAAATTGGGGCTATTTTGAAACTAGTGTTCTTAAGATTTGGAAACCAAGTAAAACCGCGGCTAAGGCTTTGGTTCACTGGTTCCCTACTCGTTTGTCAATCTAGAGGTCCCGGTTCGAACCCGGGCACCCTCAACATATTTTTTTAGGCCTTTCAGCCTTTAAAAAATATAGAAAATTTTTGAAAATTATTAAAAATAAATTTTGTAAACTTAAATTATTTTGAAGTCACTTAATCAATTTCTGAAAAATTTATGTTCTTATAATACTTTTATATTTTTATAAAACAAAGGGTATATTTAGTTTAATTTGATTAAAATAGACTTTAAAAAAATGACTTGAATCACTAAAAATTATTATTGATTCAAATCTCTTTTTAAAAAAATTAATATGGTTAAATAGTTCTTAATTCTTTTGTTATAAAAAGTTATTCAAACTTTATGCACTTTCAAATTATTATAAGTTTTCCTTTTCATATTTTATTTTTCTGTGTAAATTCACATATTTTTTTTAATTTGCTGGATTCAACACCCAACATTTGTAAATAAAACAATTATATTTTCACCGGTGCGCGGATAATCAAACAACTCTAATGCAATTGTAGGTTTCTTCATTACAATATCTGTAAACAGAACTTTATATGCCCACACAGAAAAAACATTATAAAGCCAGCAGTTTTTAAAAAAATATTACTATATACATATCACAAATTTGTGCATAAATAACCAATAATATATCAAATTTTGCAAGTTACTTGACGACAGAAGTGGGGGTGTGCTAAGCTAGAATTATAGAAGACAAAGCTATGCCAGATAAAAGGTTAAAATATTCACAAGGTGAATACGTGCTGTTGCTTTGTATCTTTACTCTTGGAGAGAATGAAATGCTTGATGCCGGTGTAAGCCTTGAGCTCCTCCAAAGCATCAGATGTCTTCCGGGATATACACAATCCGGACGTGTTGGATTGGGCCTCAACATGATCACTGCAGCAACTAGAATCTTGTCTAAGGGGTGGTGCCGTTCTCAACATACGCACAAGGGCACCTACTGCAGCATCTTGTGATTTTTTACCACTCTGACTGTCAAATGTAACATCACAACACAAAAGTTAGTAACTTCATACATACATAAATTTTACATATTCAAAGTAACTGCTATTGGCACAGCCTGTCTAAAACTAGTCCTGCAACAAATATTTGAGTCTTTATTTCACTTTCAGTGGGATATTATGTCCAATCTTTTTTCTTTTTCCCAGGTCGGCTAACAGCACACACCCCTAACAACATTGATGACCTTTATGCAACTAAGAAACTAAAAACCCACTTGGCATATAGTAACTGTAGTATCATTTAGGTCAAACTGGTATTCAAAGGAAATTTCACCCTTTTCCAACTCTATTATTTTGTAATTTTATATGGCTTACAGCGCATCCATATCAATAAGATGTCCAAGATAACCACAGCAGCTGAAAACAACCTGTTTTCTATTCAGTTTTTCTCCTCCTGTCCACATTCTAGGTTTCGTCTTCATTAGCTAACTCTTGGCGAGTATTATAGTTTTAAGCACTAGTTCAGACTTTAAACCCATAATAAAGCACAATAGAAGTGGCATAAACATGCTCATGGGTATGTCACCAAGGGATAAGGGGTTGCTTGAAGCAGCTCCCAGATGTATTTTAACGAACTGTAGTGAATGTATTCAGAAGCTAAAGTTTCAACATTGTTTTGCAGGTTCTTGCACAAGAACTCAAGTCCAATGATAAACACCTAACAAATGGTATCAGAGCTCAGGCTCGGTTAATTAAAAATCAGGATTAACAAGTTTAATAGGCATGATTTCAGTTTATGGAATCCTGTATTACAAGAATCAAAAAGACATGGCAAACATGAATTAGGCTTTAGGGATAGACTACCACTGGCAAAGAGTATGGCCTACAACATCATCAATGAAAAAACCAGGATTATTAAAGGCCTTACCAACAGATATGAAAAGTCATCCGCCTCATATAAGGTATTCCTAAATAGCAGTTAGTCAATCCAGAACGAAAGAAGGTACTTCAGTTGTCATTCATGTCAATGTGTTTAAATCAATAATTTTCATTTATTAAGTTGATATTAAACTTGATGACAAGTATCAGTCACTTGCAATAGTTAGTAGTACACTGGGAACTGCTAAGTTCACTTTTGAAGGTATTTGTGACCTAGGAGAAGGCATACATCGCAGGAGTTCAAGTGAATCTTCAAACTCACTGTTAAACAAAAGGCAGAGAAAAAAAATTTGAAGGAGAAAACAGCCTAGGCGGAAAAAGGGGTCAAAGCACCGAAAAGACATCATGTGTTAGAACTGCTAACAGTTATGGCACTTTAGAAATCAATGCACAGCTCCAACAGCTCCAAAAGATAAGAAAGAGGTGATTGTTGCAGCAAAGACTCAGATGACACACTAAAAAACTGCACGTCGATAAACATGGATTCAGGAGCATCATTCCATGCAACCTCTTGCATGGAGATAACAAAGAATCTTATACTTCAAAACTTTATATAAGTATAACTTGCAGTTGGTGAGACTCTAGGTATCACAGGCATGAGACATTGTATTGAATACCTCATTTGGAATTAATTGGACACTGAAGGATGTCAGACTTATTCTAGACCTGAAGAGAATGCTTATTTTTGTCAGTAGTGGGATAAGGGATGTCATCTTGTGTTCAAAAAAATGGTAAATGGAAGGTAGTCAAATAAACTTGGCCATTACTAGCGATAAAAAGAGAAAGACTCTATACATGGTCAAGGTACAACTGAAAGGAGTTACAGCAGTCACAGATGGACCGAGGTAGCCTTGTATGAAGATGCTAGGAGTGAAGTCAAACTTCTAGATCCAAAGAAAGTGGAAGTTGGGTCTTATGGGGCTTGCTTGTAAAAAAGGTTACCTTTTATGGTTTCACAGGTTCAGAAAGCACAAAAAAAGGCCAGAACAAGCTGTAGTTGAAGACAAAAGTAAAAATTATAGATCCATGGAAAAAGGAAGTTCAGAAGATATTTCTGACATTAAGAGCACAGAGATAGAAGACGATTTAACTCCCCTAGTTCCATCTCCATCGCCCAGGAGATCCAGTAGAGATCGGCGGCTTAAAAGATTCAGTATATTAAAAGTTAATCCTACTTAGTTCGAATGTGAAGAATTTGAAAGTTGAAGGGCTATATTGGAATAGCATGAAGCTCAAATGAAATGTGTTGAGATTTTTGGTAAAGGCAGCCACAAATAGCAGAGGTTTAGGAGAGTTTTTGGCAGATTTTTTTGTCTTTTATCAATTATTGATTGAGTGTTCATCAAGTTGTTTTCGTCCTAGAAGGTAAGAGTTCGAGCCCTAGTATGATTTAGTTTTTATTAAATTTAAGTGGGGATGTTTGGTTGATAGTTTTTGTGTAGCAGGTTTCCAATTACTGGTTAGTGAAAGTGTCAAACAAAGAGGTATGTTCATACAATCTGGTTTTTCGCCAACAATTGGTATCAGCTCAAGACAGAGAGAGAAAGAGAGGGAGTGGAAGTGAAGACAAACCTCTGTTTGTAAAACTGGATGGACCATCGCCAATTTTAAAGTAAGATCATCACGGCATTCACAATGCATTTGGCCTAATAATGAGTTAGACAAACAAAATGAGTGGTAGAATAATTACCTGACAGGGGAATGACAAGTATCAACATCATCTACAATAAACGGACATGAGAAGTCAATATCATCCAAGTCATCCTGGAGAGACAATCTACTGGAGCTTCTGGAGAATCCAATACGGGGAGAACCACTTGATGATAGCAAACCCGAAAACCTGCCTGAATCATCTTTGTTATCCCTTGATACCTGTGGAATAAGCAAATATGAACCTCAGTTGCAGCTACTTGCTTAAGAGAAAAGAAAAAAAAAAACACATAGACACATAGGAAGGATATAATTACCTTATGAGCAGAAGAATAATGATTTGCAGAAGCAGAAGCAGAAGCAGAAGCAGAAGCCAGGTCCCCGACCCTTGACATGTCAGACTTTTTAAGGGACCTAATTGCTTTAGAAGATTCATGAGATGACAGCTCATAAGGTGTGCCTCTAGGGGATAGGGGTGGAAGAGAATGTCGACTAGGATCAGATAAATTAGGGGAAATATGTGTGGGAGTTGTGGTTAGCAGGGGATTGGGAATACTGAGAGGGGCAGTCTCTGAGCGCAGTCGAGATTGCAGGTGATTCCCCCCACCGGAAAGGTATGTTGGTGGAGAAGGAGAGAATGGTGGTGAATCATCAAAGCTGTGGTGAGTTAGTGGTCTGCAGCTATGAGTCCTTTGAGCATAAGAAGATACAGCAGGGGAAGAAGATAAATCATAACGCCCACCACCGGAGGAGTGAGGGGATTGGAATGGAGCTCCGCTGGTCCAGCTATGTGGGCGTTGTGAAGGTGGTGGTGTTTCTCTAACAGGAAAAGTGATTGCTGGTTTAGTATTAGCGAAAGCCCTGAAGGGGTCGGTGGCAGGGCTGCCAACATAATCTGTAATGATCTCAGGTGGAAATGATGATGAGGTTTCCAAGTTGAAAAGAGAGAGACTTTGACGATATTTCAGGGATATAGAAAGACGCCCATGTTGAGCTTCAACAGGAAAGAAAGTATACAGTTTCATGAGTTGTTCCTCGGACCTTGACAACGGGGGGGCAGTGAGGGAAGACGACAGCTTGTAAATGATATCAAAACCGCAAGCGTTGCCCTTAGTTGATAGCTTCCGGTAAGCCCTGTATGCAGGAAGGAGCCTCATCATGGTATGCAGGGAGCGCAGGAGAATGATAGACCTCTTGTATGTTTTCTTGTAGTAAGATTCAGCTGATGCACTAGAATACTCCTCGTATTGAACAACCCACCTCTCGATAACCGTCTCGGATTGAGTTTGAGATTGATTTGGAGTCTGAGTCTCCTGAACCAGTATGATGTCAAGTACGATGGGGTCCGATATTAGGTTCCTGTGGCAGGACAAGTTGAGAGAATCCAAAGCAGGTGGACGGTTGCCTAGTGCTAGATTGAACCATTTGTCGGTCTTCTTCAAAGGTAGGAGGAGGAGGAGGAGGTTACCTTGACCGTGAGGACGAACGGAAGGCACCCTAGAGTCCAACACAATATGCAGAGCTTTCAGCACAAACTGAGAGACTATTTGATCGTTTCTTCCATGTTCGTAATTATTATTATAGTGCAGGTCCATGCTCATGCTCCTCCTGTAAGTAGACTATTACACCAAAACCCTAATTCCATTCCTCATTTGAAGAAGAAGAAGAAGAAAGCGACGAATCAGAAGATCTGATTTGGTTGAATGAAGTAAGCAGAAAAGAAGAAAGTAAATTGAATGGTTGATGATGATGATGATCCAACAGACCGGAGATGATGATCGGATCGGACCGGATCAATCGGGTTCACCCCTCTCTGTTTTCTTTTTAGTTGCTTTGGAAGAAGGATAGATCAGACTTTGACTTTGCCTCCCCTCTTACACATCATCATAACACAATACAAATACAATACAAATACAAATACAAATACAAATACAAATACAAATACAAATACAAATACAAATACAAATACAAATACAAATACAAATACAAATACAAATACAAATACAAATACAAATACAAATACAAATACAAATACAAATACAAATACAAATACAAATACAAAAACAAATACAAATACAAATACAAATACAAATACAAATAAAAATACAAATAAAATAAAATACATCACGCAACACAACATAGACCAACTCCCATGTTTAATTTAATATATATATATATATATAAACATCTTCTTCCTGTTTGTTACCCTGTTTTTTTTAATTCATTTCATATTATCATCCTTTTCAAATTTTAGTATAATTTGTTTTGTAATTTCCAACTATGTTACTTACAAACTATATATTTACTTTGTTGATTTAATTTTAATGATAAACTAATTTCATTTTTATCACCTTGGTTCAATTGATGAATCTTTATCAGTTTTGTAAACTATGTGTGGAATACAATAATTTTTGAATGAGTATGCATGTATACACTTAAATAAATACTCAAACTAGTAGATGTTTAGACTTATGAGAATCGTATGTAATAATCATAGCAACGACCGAGGAGAATGAAGTTATAAATATCTAAGGTAAGATTTATATGTGTGCGATCATTTTATTGATGCTTTTGCAAACCCCTATCGGACATTTGAAATGGTTGCTTAGGGTTTAAGGTAGATTGTGGTGGGTTCAATTTGAGTGAACAGGCTTAAAGTCAGAGCAACCCAACACCAAAGATCCATCCTTTGGCCCATATGTAGGAAGCCCAGTAAGGTTTAAGTGACAAAAACAACCCAAAGAGGAGTTCCCAGAATCTGGGCGTAGCATGAACTCAACGTCCTTTGCCACATACATGGCATCCAGACGACATTGAGGACGATGAAGATGCACCCACTTGTTCACATCGTCGTTTGAGATTATGGTAAAAGAGGAACCAAATAATCAAGCAAGAACAAATAATCAATTTGTAATGAAATTAGAGTGAATGGAATGAATAAATCTCGAAAAATAGTAAGAATAATGATGAATAGGAGGGTAACTTTTGATTGGATGCGTAACAGAATTACAGGAAAGAAAAAGAAAGAAACCAATAACAGCCAAGGGTTATACCCTCACTCATTGCATGATGGAAGAGTGACTAACTTTCTTACAAAATTCATAATACCTAACGACAATCTTACCCTTCCTATTTATACCAACTTTCTCCTCTAGACATCTACTAGCTCCTTTGCACTTCCCCTCTTCTGAAATAAACTAATAACTCTTTTGGACCAGCACTATTTGTATCACTATCTGCATGCATTTTCCTTTCCTATATAATTGTAATTGCATCTGCATCGTTAATAGACTAGAGAAGAAAATTTATAACAAAGTTCTAGTCCTTTATCTTGTTTTTTGAGAGTGTTTGCCTACTGCAAAAGACTAATTAACTTGGGAGACCACCGATCTTGAATCCAGCTTTATAATACTGATTTGGCCAACAAAACATATAAGAATCGATGTAAATGGATTACAAGGATGTAGTGATATGTGGAAGTTATTTGAGGAATAGATATGTGGAATTGATATTTGAGAAATTTGACCATGCTTCTTGTTATATGTGGGGAGCAACACATCACCAATATGGGTAAATTTAATATCGGATATTATCAGATATAACAACTACCTGACTACCAACAGACCTTTTCAGATTACGCAAACAATTAGTATTTGTGGTCATACAGTTTTCACACCTGTAATCCAAAATCCACCTGTTAATTAGCTTATTGCTCTAACAGCCAACAGTAGCTGTGTGGGCATTGATTTCTTTGGTTTGAGCCATGAAAGCTTTTGCATCCTAAGATTCTTCATTTTGCTCCTGTGATTTGTCCCTTACGGTTTTCAAAACCTAAAAGGATGTCCTGAATTGAACTAGTATTTCTTGTAATTAAGTAATATGTCAATAACAAAAAAATCTTGTGTGGAGTGCAAGCTAAATTTACAAACAAATTGGTCTTAAAGTTTCAAACTGGTGGTATATGCACATGGATCTTAACTATTGAAATGTACAGTGCACTTATGTGTTTATTTGGCAAAGAGATGGAGAAACAAAGCCTTCACAGACACACGTGAGTGTCATTATGTATATAATTTACCATTCATCTACTCGGGGCAGATTCCTGTCAAATCAGAATATCCGTTAGTGTCAACTTCAACTTGATGTTCCCGAATTGAACTAGTATTTCTTGTTTAGAAGAATCTACTCTCAGCACCGATGCTTTCTTGTTAAATTTAGTAACATGCACCATATCACCTGCCTTGACAAGTTTTTCTGCAATTGAATGATTTCTAAGCATCCAAAATGTCATACAGAAGTTATTACTTATTAGGTAAGTAGTATTGAGAATCTATAAGATTGTGATGGACAGGTACCTAATGGCTGTTGCTTGTCATTCAACATTACTGCTGTTGTATCTTTTTCTGTACCTGTAGTAGACCGACTGCTGCTAACGGATGTCATCATAAGCTTATTATCATTTTCTGGCTTTGAAGCAGCTAGATTTGAAGTTGGGGATGCACGGCACTGTCTCACTCTCTTATGAAGTATCGAACGCGCTACTCCTGCAGCTTCTGATATTTCTTGAATCTTTTTGTATCTTCGACTGCTGCCATCTTCCATAATCCTACCCTCGCTAATAACTAGTCTTCTATGAAGTTCCCTACCAAGCCTGAAACACAGGTAGTAGCGCTATCAGTAATTTTTTAATTCCACCCACCAGTCATTTATATTCCTCACCTGAGATGATGGCGTGCTTCATGAATATGCTCATCAACGTTCTGCTTCAACTTCTCCATATCTTCTATAACCTGCATGTCAAGAGGAATAAAAATTTAAACACAATTACCAAAAATAATATCTGCAGCAGCCTAACAGCACAAACATTCACTTATGCGGCTCACAACATGTGTGTGGAGAGAGAGAGAGAGAGACCTAGCTTCATTCTTTAACAATTAACAGAAGAACAAAGATATAAACCATCAAATACCAAGATGGAAAGATCTCAACAGTATCTCACTCTTTGTTCACAACGTGACTCAGCCTCTTTTGCAGATACTCTATTTAGATCCACATAAATCCTATTTTTACTCAACCAAGTGCTATTTAAATCCATATTCACTTTCCATGTCAGATAAATAGTTATTACCTATGTTTTGCAAGTGTCCTAAATAGTCAATTCTCATGTAAATTTCTATTGCAGCGAAGAATATTTTCCCTGAATAAGTGTTTTTAGTTTCAGTAATCCAAGAGAGGGGATTGATGGTTTTGGCTTGGTGATAAAGATGGTGGTTTCACAGTCAAATCAGTGAAGAAGCTCATAAAAAGCAGCAATGCCACCACAAACAGATTTGTATTTCAACATAATAATGGATTCCGCAAAAAGTCAACATATTCGGATGGCGAACTAAGATGGAGAGGCTACCCGCTACGGATGCTTTGAATAAAAGAAATATCCCTACTGTTTCTTCTTGGTGCAGACTTTGCAACGAAGGGGTGGTAACCATCGAACACCTACTTACCTCCTGCCTGTTGGCTTCCATAATACGGCAAGATATTAGCTCTTGGTGTAACATTCCTTCCCTTGTGGCATTTTTGGTGAAAGACTAGTTGACACTACATGACAGGGTTACACATAACGGAATTAAAAAGAAAATGTTGCAGGCAGTAAGCATGACGGCTTGTTGGTGCATTTGGAGAGCAAGAAACAAGGCAATTTACTCAAATAAGAAAGGCCCCGTGACCAAAATCTTGGAGGACATCAAAGCTACAAGTTATCTTTGTGCTAAAAATAGATATCCTTTTCAAATTCTGGAGTGAAAAGACTGATGCTATTTTGTTTTTCATTAGTTTCTGTTCTCAACTAGTTTGGTGCATCCGCATGTCTCTAACATCTTGCTAGATCGTGCCCTCGTACTTTCATGTTATCTGAATGGAAGTTTGCCATCCAAAAGAATGTGTTTTAAGTTTCAAAGCTTGTTTCACACCCTTTCATTGTCAACCACATTGAATTGGTAAGCTGCAATGCACCAAATGGCCATCCTATGACACTTGTATCAGAATTTTGTAACTAACTTCTTTATGCATGCATGCAATTAACTATATAAATTAACATAGTACGATACTGAACATGGAATAAGCAAACAGATTTATGTTTGGTACTCAAGTTGCAATAGATGATGGTCCCTAGATGCTTGTACAGTATAATTACAAGTAGCAGAGTGTGCTGCAAGTCACCTCATTAATCTCTGCACTAGCTGTTCCATGGAGTTCACGAGCATCATCTACAACCACGTTAGGCAATCCCAGCCTTTCAGCTATGTTTATCGCATTTGACCGCCCTGTATGCATTCATATATTAACCAACTAGCTGCATATGGTCGTCCACTCCCAAGTCACATCATACCATGTTAGCTAGAAATAAAAAGCAAACAATGGACAGAACCTGGAATTCCCCAAAGAACTTTATATGTCGGCTTCAGGTTCACTTCATCAAACTCCATGCATGCATTGTCAAACGCAGTGTTGCTGTTAAGGTAAATCAATAAAAAAGCACAAACCCCTTTGTTCCCTAACTACAGTTCATCTTCAACTGCATACCTGTACTTGAGGGTTTTAAGTTCGCCATGATGGGTGGTAACCATTGTTAACAGTGCTCCAGCTTCAGCAAAGCATTCCAGGAGTGACATTCCCAAAGCAGCTCCTTCTAGAGGATTTGTACCAGCACCAACCTAAAATTTTACACCCAGATTCTCTTGATAATGCATATTGTCTTACAAAAATGAAATAGAAAGACATAAAGCCTCAAGTAATTATCCAGAACATATTTCTTGTTAAACAAGATGCCTCCAGTCCTAGATTAGATATCGGCTTCCGACTTTGGTGAGTAGGTCCTATTAGACAATTTGATTAACAATTAATCACTCTGTAGACCTTGGTGGCAACATGCATGACTCTCAGAGCTAAAGAAGGTTCGGGTCCTTGAAAAGGGGACCGAAATAAAGATCACAAGTTCACAACAGTGACACAATATCTAGCCATTGAGTGATTGCGGAACCCAGAAAGATTTATTTTACAGCATATGATAAAATGATGATAATGAAAAATTCAACTGATAGAGATTATACCTCATCTAAGAGCACTAATGACTGACTTGTTGAACTTGAGAGTATGTCCTGAAATATATAAGATACAATACTTCTGGGTTAGCCATCCACCTAACCAGTCGGCTATATATACTGAAAATCAAACAACCACCATTGCCACAAAGTTAATTAGGAAGATCAAGTTATGAGCAATCTGGAACATAATTTTAGAATAGTTCCTATAGATCCAAGCTCTGTGCCGTTAAAATTTACCACATATCAGCAGAGCATAGAAACTCTGAAAAGCATGTCTAGTAGATTAATAAACAATGCGACAAGTGTTACAGAAAACACTTTGATATTCACAAAGGGTATGTTGTCCAAGTGCACTAATGTCAACAACTTACACTAGTTTGTTTCAAATGGCCAGAAAAGGTAGATAAAGACTGAGATAAGGATTGTTCATCACCAATATCAGCAAGTACGGAATCAAACCATGGCATCCTCACAGGTTCAGATGACAAAACAAAAAGTCCTGCAAAAACAATTCCAGCTTAATCCTTGCAGAGATATTGTTGTCATTGCCATCAAATTCACTCCTTTCTGACTAACGCTACACATATGCAAAATAAAAGAATCCATTGCATGCATTTCTAACAAATAAAAGTCTTTTACCTTCCATCTCTAAACAGACTAGCTAGGTTTTCTTCATATCAAGCTATGAAAACATATTTTTGGTAATTACAGAATAACGGGTAAGATCAGACTTCGTCAGTTGCAGCACATACAGAAGGTTGATATTGATATAGCAAATTCAGTGCAAATGATAAAAGATATATAAGAACATGTATCAAGATCATGAACACAAAGAACTTGAATTATCACCTCAAGTATTTCGTTATGTATTACAGAATTCACTAATCACTCTAGTATTTATACTAAACAATCTTAACTAACTCTTAACAACCAAATTGACATTTAAATGAAAGTTACAAAACACCCCTCAAACTATCAGACTTATGCAACAAAGAACATAAACCTTTTGACTTTGAGATTCCAAAGAATTTAAAACTCAAAGTAGTTTATTGAACACAGGAAGACCTACCACCATCTCTTTTGTAGCCATCTCCTTAATGGAGTCAAAGTTTATATGCTCTAATCTTCCATGTAACTTTCATGCCTCATCTTGTAATTCACTTAACAAGCATTTTGGAATTTCAATTGTCAGGGAGATCTTGTATAATCTATTCTGTTATCTTTTGACCTTCATTAAGAATTTCCCGTCTCTCTCAAAAATCCATAGATACTCCCCCTTCGACCTTATTTCACACCCTGATTCTATTGCTTGACCAAGGCTCAGAATGCTACTTCTCAGCATTGGAATATAATTGACATCTGTCAAGACTCTTTGTTCTCCATTCTTACACTCCAACACTACTGAACCTTTTTCTTCAATGACAACTGTGGATCCATTGCCAAATTTGATTTTCCCACCTATTTTCTTGTCAATTCTTAAAATTATGTACATTACCTGTCATGTGATTTGATGCCCCATTGTTCAGGTACCATATGCTTGAATCATTTTGATCATTTGATTCTTTTTCATACTTGGTGGGATAAGCCTTGGACTAATTTAGAATGACCAACTCCTTGTTTCTTAATGACTTGTCATTAGGATGGCAGGTTCCTCATCCAACGTCTGAGTAAGATTTGCCTCCAAATCTTTATTCTTTGATGGACATTCAAAGGCAAAATGCCCATACTCATCGCGTTTGAAGCATCTAATGTGAGTCTTGTCTTTAGGCTGTCATCCTTTTTATTCTTCGACCTCTACCGGTCTTTTCCTTTGCCTTTTGAAAACTCGTGACCCTTCTCTTTTGAGCTCATTTATGATCTTCCATTGTTTTTGTTCTTTGAATCAGTTCCTTTCTTATTTGCCAGCCTCTCCAAATAGGTAAGCAATAATTGAGTTTCTTTGGATTGTGACTGCAACTCTTCATGCCAATTATTTCTTCAAAGGCCTTCAATCTTCTGATTCAATCTTCCGGCAGTAGCATGGTATCAAGGTCCACAAATTGTTCTATGGAAGCAACAATTTGTAGAACCTCTCGGGTACAGAATCAAGCAGCTTTTGAACAAGAAAGCATTCCTGAAACGGCTTGCCTAATTCACTCGCCTTTGAAGACAGAGCGGATAGGTCTTGCTGCGAAATCACTATTGCCTCCCTTCCTTCATTTTCAAGTTTTCAAACTCGATGCGCAGGGTTTGCATACAAGCCTTTCTTCACCCTATTGACTCCTACGAATCTGGTCTTCAATGAATTCTAGATATCCTTTACGCTCTGGAGATTCACGACCTGCAACACAAGATCCTACGACATAGCTTGAAACAAGTAGGCAATTGTCGTATTGTTCTTCTTCGCGTCAATCGCAACGCTGGCCTCTAGTTTGATCACTTCCCAAAGGCCATGCACATTGAAGATTACTTTCAATCAAACCGCCCACATCGAGTAATTTATGGTGGTTAGCATGGGGCAATGTAGGTGTATCGTACCATTATCGCGAATTGGTACCACTTGATTGTTGGGGCCTTCCATCTTCTTCTTCGATTTCCTTGAATACTTCTTTCCAGTCTTTAGATTGGGATCCGGTCCTTCGAATCTTGATCTTTCTGGAGAGGGTTCTGTTTTTTGGATCGAGTTATGTTGATTCTATCTTCACCTTGAAGCTCTGATACCAACTAAAGAATAGGTATCAAGATCATGAACACAAAGGACCCGAATTATCACCTCAAGTATTTTGTTATGTATAACAGAAGTCACTAATCACTCTAGTGTTTATACTAAACAGTCTTAACTAACTCTTAACAACCAAATTGACATTTAAATGAAAGTTACAAAAACACCCCTCATACTTTCAGACTTACGCAACAAAGAACATAAACCTTTTGACTATGAGATTCTGAAGAATTAAAAACTTGCTAACAATATAATCATTCAAAACACATGCCTGATTTTGCCATCATAGCAGCCAATCCTACTGTCTTCAATAAAATGGTCTTTCCCCCAGTGTTTGGGCCAGTTATAACCAGAACTCTTGTTTTCTGTGCAACATATATATCTACAGGAACAGGGGATGATTGTTTTAACCTTGCAACCTGAAAATTTATAACATTCAGTTAAGGTTCAGAACAGAAAGATCAAAAACTGAAACCGTTCATTGTCTCACAGTCAGTTACCTGTGTTTCTAAGGATGAGAGACTTGCATATGTTTCTTCCTCTCTCTGAGTGGCAATCCCTACCTGCTGCCTTCTCCTTCTAATTTCCTAGTGAAATATAAGTAATGATTGACAAGATGCAATGGATTTTAATACGAGTAGTTTAACTTTGTTTCTAAAAATATAGATTTTTATCAAAGAAAACACATATTATATGTGTCGCTTACAGCCGTAGCATCATTGACATCCTTCATAGCCTTGTTCATATTTTGTCTATGTTGTTGAAGTAACAGAGGATGATAAGCTTTTGGCAGAAACAAACTCCATTTCCCTTGTTCAACTGAGGACGACTCTTCAGCAGAAATAATTAGATCTGGGTAAGTGCCACCAAATGAAATACTATATGTTGCCCGAGCATTAATCTGCATTAGTTGCAGTACCAAGTGAACCCAAGTGGCTACAGAATTTTATTTACACAGACAAAGTTTAACTACAGAATCTCTCAGAATTGATAATGTGATATATGATTCAAAGAAACAAAATCCCGAAAGGGAAGTCATATATTTTCTATGAAGAAACATCTATTGAACTAATGGAGATAAACAAGTACAAAAGAAGGGTAGCATGTCTCGTGCTGCTGCCTTCATGACTTCAATGATAAATATTTCAGAAAGAATAATGAAAGAAGGGAGAAAATAATTTATACATAAGATAACTATAAAAAAATGATAAGCCAAAAAAAAGATACATGTTTGCACGTCTACCATATGAAACTAAAAGGTAGACATTTCGTTCAGAGATAGATACTAACCACATCTAATTGGATTATCGCATTGAAAAGATTTTCTATGTCCTCAAGATCTGTTTGCATCTGTGAAAGAATAAAAAATTATGAAAATATAGCAGTAGAAGAATAAAATAATGGATGTTAATTCAGTTACCTTGTGTGTTATTTCCAAAAGCACATCAGCTTCAGCCTTGGCTATTGAAGCTCTTGCTTGTTGCAGCTCATCATTTAATGGAACAGCAGAAAGTGGTTCCACAAGGCTTCCTGTGCCTGAACCACTACATCACACTATTTTATCTCTCAGAAGGAGGAAGGCAGTAGCAACTTCTCACATTTGTCAAAAAAAAATTCACTATAGAAGAAATAATATAAAACACTTTTCCTCTTGTTGGACATAAAGAAACATAGAAAATATATGGCTAACATTTTTGTTGAATAGTTCTACTTCATACACAAAAATCAAGCACACCGCTTAAAGAAAAAAACCAAAATTCTGCATCAGGTTTTTTGAGATATATTTCACCAAATGTGATCCAAATTTCAGACCAAGATCAAATATGACTGTGAATAAGGTCAAAAAGTATGAAGAACAAGGATAGAAAACGGATGTACGTTGATATTTTACTTCAAGTAGGAGATAAACTCTTGATCCTACAGTAAGTTCAAGAAAATTGCGAGAACACTACTACACTGAAAACAGTTTAGCAAAAATTTCAGTTGTTCTCCACTGGTGAGTAAAATATATAAAGAAGAAAACAGAACTATGAAACGTGCAATGAAGTCTAGCATGCAATTTACCTTGATAACAGAAGACCATCAAAGTTTTTTTTTGTATCAGTTCCTGATTTTATACACCATCTTCCATCAGTGTTGCTTACTTCCTAAATCAGTTAGGAAAAAAGATAAGGGTAGAACCACATGAGAATGAAACATAAATATTACAGCGCATCTTACCACAAACAATGTTTCTTTCATCTCATTACTGATTAGACTTTCCATCAACTGGTATAACTGGATCAGAAAGAAGAATCTGCATAAGTTAACAATCAGATTCCTATAGTAGGCATTTCTTTGATGGTAGACATTTACATGACATAGTAATGTTTTAAGAGATACTTAGTGGACCATGCAAAATAAGCACATAATCCGCCACCACAATTGTGGCCATGTGCTTTAGATTGATACTAATGTATGATAAGCATAGAAGTCCATTAATCTAACTAAACATACTCGGTAAATGCCACTAATAGCAAAGCAATTAACATGGTTAGGTAGAGTGGTCAGGGTAAGGTGAGGACATACATTTCCTCTGTCCCAGGAGAAAAAGAGGTTATCCCATTTAGACCCCTAGCTCCAAAAATATCTTTTTTTCATAAACAAATAATAATCCATGCAGCATACAATGAAATATCATACAATCTAGATAATATACAATGTGATATCATACAATCCAGATAGAATACGGTAAGATACATACAACCTAGATAGCTTAGAATGAGATATCATATAATGAAACTAAGGGAGTCAAAGTCTAGGCACAAATGTAGGAACAAGCTAAAGAAAAGCCAACTTAAGGGAGTCAAAATCAGCTCACAAATGTAGGAACAGGCTAAGGCAAAGTTAAACTAATTTAAACAAAAGTGTACAGACAAGAAAATAGATGGAACCTTTCTTTCAAGCAATCGCACTTGTTCACGAGATCGTTTCAAAGTAGGGCTCTGCAAATTCAAGAAGGCAGAGAATGATTAACCAAGAATATATATTGCACGTGCAGGCTATCATGCTCATATGACACCACTACTTCCTAGCTATTATTTATTGTATCATAATACTAGGTCTATTTGTTTTTAGCTTTCGACTCGCGATAGGCAACTCTAGGGTTTCTCAGTTGTAATTATTGAGGGTTGTTCGACACTTGGCTCAAAAGAAACAAAACAACAACATTCTGTGGGAAAAACACAAGCCACTACTCCTTTGTTTTTTAATAATCAAATTACACTTCTACAAGACTCTATGGACTCCTATTTATACTAAAACTTAACCAACTTGGTCCTCACAACTTTAACAACTAGACTAAAGTTCGTAAAGATTTGCAAGTTGCCAAACATTATCTTTGCTAGATTTGCCAAATATCTTTATTTTATCTGGTCCTTTTTTTATTAGTTTATCAAGATTAAACCCATCATTCACTCCCTTAATCTTGATATTATCCCATCTACCAACATAATAACATTGGTTCATCGTCCTCTTGAACTAGATTGGCCTCTTCTTTCTTTAGTTTTGACTTTGGGCACTCATCACAAAATGACTAAATTCTTCACATCTATATCACTTAACCTGTGACTTGTCACATCCTCCTTTTGGCTCTCATCCTTCACCTTGTTCTCCCTTATCATCACCTTTTGAACATGACTAGCCCTCACAACCCTTTCCCACTCCATGATTCCGGCTTCTCCACCTTCCTTTAATCCGTCCATTATCACAAGTAAAAGCTTGTCACAAACATTTTAGCTAAGTCTTCGGTTTTCACTCGCTCCACATAAGCCTTCAAACGATCCACCACCTCTTCAAGCACCATTTTCTCAATCTTTGAGTACTATTCACTCAAGGCAATTATAAACAGAATACTCTTTGGCATGTAATTCATAAACTTTCTCACTACTACCTTTTCCTCAAATGAAGACCTAAAACTTTTGTACTTAAATTGTAGCCCACTTAACTTTCCCATGAATTCTTCAATTGTCTTTGTTTTAGTCATCTTCGTTTACTTCTAAATCACTACTAAGAGTCTGCAAGCGAGCTTTTTGAACCCTCTCGCCTCTCAGATATATAATGCATGACTTTAGATCAAGTTGGTTAAGTTTTGTCTTCAATAACCCTTGATCTTGTTGTTGTAATATTTTAGACAATTGGCTTAAAAGAGACAAAAGAACAACAAAATGTTGTTGGTAAAACACAACCCATGACTTTTTTGTGTTAATAATCAAACCACACTTTTACAAGACTCTTTAAACTCCTATTTATACTACAACTTACCAACTTGATCATCAAAACTTGCACAAGTAGACTAAAGTTCTTACAGATTTGCAAGTTGCCACACCTTATATTTCTAGATTTGCTAAATGTCTTTATTTTATCTAATCCTTTTTTATTATTTAATCAAGATTAAACCCATCAAGGGCTCCCCCTTCATTGTAATCATTCAGATAATTCCATTCACTTTACATGATACCAAATCTAAGGCTCTGGTGACAGGGTAACTTGTCACGTGAATGTGGGGGTCGTGGTAACCATAGGATGCAATCGAGTACAAGTATAATAACTAGGTTGCTAACTTGCAGCATTGATTGGTTATAGGTGTTAGATAATTGAGAAAAATGCTGTTAGTGGCATATAACAGCTAAGGCATAACAATGCGTAAATAGTTTTGTATAGAGTATGTTAGTGGCATACCGCAGAATCTTTGACACTTCCGTCTTCGTCTACAAGTTTCTGTATGAACTTTACCAATGGGCGACTAAGAGACATATCCATGATCTGTAAGTAAGTAAGTAAGTAGATAAAGCATTAAATGGGGAAGAGGAGTGGGAGCATAGAATGGGAATAGATGCAGTACCATCTGAGCAACGGGCATGAAACGGCGTAGCCAATCTGGATCTTCCTTATTGCTTGTTTGAGATTGATCTGCAAGGAGTCAAGCAACTGTAGCATGGCTACAAGGGCGGTTGCCTCCAGTCCATCAACAGGAAAGCCTCTGTGAGCGTGTTGTATTGCAGACTGCACCTGCAGGACGTACAAGGGAGTTGAGCAGAGACAGAGAGACAGACAGACAGAGTGAGTTGCGTTGGTCGGGCATACCAAAGCGAGGTCGATGGAGGTGAAGTCCATGACACAACCACCATGCTTGTGCATTTCAACGGCGGCATTTGTCTCCGCCAATAGTCTCAAGCTCTCTTGGTACGATCGACCCGAACACCACAACTCTGCCTACCATACGTTCATACCATATACATATAGATATACACTAGTCAGAAGCATGTGGTAATTGGTTTGGTTGAAGGACAATTGCATGGAGAAAAGAGAAACCTTGGTGGCTTGTCGGCCGAAAGAGGTACCGGAGAAAGAAGCAACGGAGTCGCACAGTTGATCCCACTGGAGCACCCTCAGAGAGTTGTCAACAACAGCCGATGCCGATGCCGATGCCGATGCCGATGCCGATGCCGATGCCGATGCCGATGCCGATGCCGATGCCGATGCTGATGCCGATGCCGATGCCGATGCCGATGCCGGTGCCGGTGCCGGTGCCGATGCCGATGCTGATTTTTGGGTTGGGGTTTGAGGAACGCTGCAGCCTTGAATTTCAATGGCCTAACACTACCACTACCATTACCATTACCATTATACAATGAGAAAGAGGGAATCCGGATTATCATTTCCTTGTTTCTTCACAATATCAGATCAGACCAAGATGCGGTCTTCTGGACCTCCCGATAACCATTACCATGACACAAGTTCCCTTTTCCAGTTTATCTACAAGAATGGAATTTAAAAAAAAAATCATTTTTTCTCTCCGAGTATATTACACGAATAGTAAGAGGGGTTGGTTTCAATATCGTAATGAAATATTATTTGCTGCGGTATAAATCATGTGACACACTAGATAGTTGGATTTTATAAATTGTTCGTTGCTCTTTTGCGCTCGCTTAAAAAATGCTCGTTCGATTTTTCGCTCGGTTGTAAACGAGCCGATCGGCTCGGTTCGGTTTGTAAACGAGCCAAGCACGAGCAAAGGTCCGCTCGGTTCGGCTCGGCTCGTGAACACCCCTACACTTAACCCCCCCCCCCCCTAGTCACCCCCTTTCAGCCTCGCTTTCCGACAACCCTCCGACCTCTATTTTGGCAACCGTTGCCATCACCCCCACGCCACCATCATCTTCATCTCTCCACACCATCGTTACCACCATCACATCCTAAGCCATTTTTTCATATCAGCACTCTCCACTCCTAATCCTTTCTACTTGAAAGCACCAAACCCCCATTAGACCTTGTCACCTCCCACTAATCTGAAAAGCCATTTATAACATTGTTGTAATTGTGACCGTGGTGATGGTGATTGTGAGTGGTGGCGGCGGTAGTGACCTGTGGCGGTGATTTTGACGATATTATACTCCTAGTGACCTGATTTACCCCTCTACCTCAACCCCTCACCTTGCTCGTGGACCAACATAGCAACACCATCAGTCTTGCAAGGTTTAGTATATTGAAGTCGGAAGTAAAGAACTTCCTTTGAAATAGCACATCTAAATCAAAGTCCAGATCTTATAAGATGGTGAGCGACGGAGAGAAACCGGTGAGGTGGAAGGCGATGACCGGTGGTGGCGGTTTCAAACTAGATCTGTGGTGGTGGTGACATTGATGAACTTATTAGCGGTGGTGGCGATTTTAAATCATATCGCAATCCATATCCAGTTCTTATAATGATGAATTTTATCGATGATGAGTTGATCGAGATGATAAAGATGATGTTAGAGATTCAATTTGGATGGCAACCGTAGGGGGCGGTGGTGGTGGTTGCCGTAGGGTGCAGATGTTATGGTATTAGAAAACTTTTAGGTTCTTATTTGTATAGGATTGTATTTTTGTCATTTTCATACACTTAACAAAGAATTTTAACCTCTTAGTTCCAGGGACCATCAAGATGCACTTTTGCATAGTTCAGTCCCCCATTTGTAATTTTTAAAAAATGAGGACTAAAGTTGCAATACGTACGAACCCCAGGGACTATCCGTGTAATTTACTTCTTTTCAATCGCGTAACACTACCATTATGTAATAAGAAAGAGGAAATCCAGATTGTCATTTCCTTGTTTCTTCATAAGATCAGATCATAAGAAGATGCAGTCTTTTGGACCTCCCGATAACCATTACCATGACTGAAGTTTCATTTTCGAGTTTATCTAAAAGAATGGAATGAAAAACAAAAAAAATCGTTTTTTCTCTTCTAAAAACTATTTTTTTAATTTGAAATTATTGATTCTAGCTTTTATATTTTTTTCATATTATTTTTTCTCTCTTCATAAATGAACTTGAAACTATAATTTTTCTACTTTCATTTCGTTTACTTTTAGTAAAAAAACTACAAAATATATACATTTTTGTTTCCTTCCACTTCCCTTCTATTTTCTTCTTAAATGAACTTTGAAAACATAACTTTTATCGAGTAAATTACAAATTTAGTCTTTTATGTATACATTAAATTGTAGGTTTTGTCTTTAAACTTCAATAATTACAAAAAAAATCTCTATTTCAATAATTAGTGTGTCCTTTCAACTAAAGGCCGTTAAAATTTCTATAAAATTTATGTGAAATTCCTATTTAAGTACCAAGTTGTAATTTCTAATGTCTGTAAAATTTCTCTCTTTCTAATTTATAGATTAAACCTTTTTAATCAAAAAACAAGTTGTAAGTTGTAAGGTCTCGTTCCCGGAAACCTCACAGTTGATTAATCACAGCAGTTAAAGCATTAAACATTATAATTATACAAACTTAAGCAGTGAAAATGATTTATCAAAAACCCATTCATTTCATTTAAAATATTGTTGTTAAGCAATACATCATCATTAACTGTTTACAAAAGAATTGTTTATATGCATTACAAAACAACAGCACCACAGAGTACGAATGGATGTCAGACTTTTCCTGCCGAGTAGCTTCACCCTAGTGCCATCCTCAACAATAATTAACTGCCAACTGAAAATGTATAAAAGTCAGTGTTGCCGAGTGAGTTCTAGTTTTAAAAGTAATAAAATACTTTCTATATGATGTATAAGAAAATACTCTTTTATGAAAAATACAACTTTGTACTGTATATGCGAGCACGCATTAACTATATGAACAAATATTGTTCGTTCTCTTTACTGTATGCCTTGTCTGTTCTGTAAACTTTTATTTTTATCTTTCACTGTCTGTATGGACCAATGAGCAATACCCCAACTATATGCGCGATGGAAAACGGGTGATGGGCCATCTATATCCCTCGAAAGGGTCAACTATTCCCCCGAAAGGGTCAACTGTATCCCAATCCAATCAATCACCCAGGGTACGCTACAAGGGTCCTGCCAATCTCAATTGATTGGCCCTGTGTGCATAATAGGGTAGCTAACCCGCAGCACAGTTGAGCTAACGACAACACAGTCGTGTCCCTCCTATAAGCTTGCAAGACTTGTTAACATTTTATTAATGTTCCTATTCTTTTCTTTATTGCTCTTTCACTTTATTATTACTATATACTTTACTTTACGATAATAAATATACCACGTAAAGTCACATACTATAAGTAATAATAATAACAATAACAATAATAATAGTAAGGAACATCATATGTAATCATATCATGCATGGAACATCATCATTATTAAGCCCTAGTCAACTCTGGTCAAAACCCTAAAGCATAGACTCCTAGAAAACTCTGTAAAATTTTCTAAGTGTTAGGAGCATAGGAACTATTTAGGCGCATGAGCCCTGTTTGGGCGTTTCACCACTATGCAGGCGCATCAGCCAACACTTAATCATTTTATCACTTAGGCGCATGAACTATTCACGCGCATGGGCACTATTTGTGCGTATGAACACTTAGACGCATGGGTAATTCGGACGCATGGGCACTTAGGCGCATGAGCCACTTGGGCGCATGGCCCTACACTTAGTCGTCCGGCTAACATTTCTAGGCGCATGGGCCATTGTTCAGGCGCATGGGCTGTATTTAAATATTTCTAAGGTAATCTTAGGCGCATGGGCTACTGTTTAGACGCATGGACTACACTTAAATCTTTCTAAGGCATTTTCAGGCGTATGAACCTTCTGTGTAACTTGTTCTTAGCATGTTTTCATACCCATTCATCAAACCCATCTGTTCTAAACTTAACATGACTATTCTAAGCATGAACAACCTATAAACATCCAAGAATTTAACATTTAACAAGCACAATACATACGGGTACATACATAAACTTTGCAAAAATATTTTAATACATTTTCAACCCCAAAGATAGTTTAAAACAAGTAAGAACCGGGGTCTAGAACTCACCTGGTGCAACTTGGGTGTTTTCTTCCTTTCTAACCCGCTTGCAATGAGTTCAACACCTAAAACAACACCACACACACACACACACACAAGCACAAACACAACACATAAGCATATAAACACATAACCGGGATAAAACCCGTAAAAAACACATAAAACCACGAATTCTTACCTTGAATTCGTTCACTTCTTCTTCCTCTTCTACAAGCCGAGAGTTTTCCCTGCTCTCTCTCTCTAAAACAAAGAAGATGTTGATGTGAAGTGAGGGTGGGCGGCCATGCCCACCTTTACACCAACTTTTTCAAAGTTTTGTCCTTTTGGACACTTTTAGTCCCTCCACTTGGACTTTATTACATTTCTTTCTTTTATTCTTCATTTCATGTCTTTTAAAAAAAATAACCGAGTGTTACATAAGTTTAGTTGTATGTATGCAAATACATTCAACATCTTGCTTCCGCCATTACAATAGCTGAAGATTGTTCAACCTAAGAAAATTAACCATATAGGCCTATGAATGAGGAAAGTGATGATGAGAAAGGTGGAGAGTTAAGCCCAATCATGATTGAAAGGTCGAAACAAAAAAACCCATCATGTTCAATTACCGATGAACTTCAAAATTCTATTTCATATGCGATGCTAGTATGATGCTCGGTATTACTCGAAGAAACAAAACCTACAAGCCATGGTGGCTACGAATAGTGCAAAACCTATGAAGACGAGGAGGTCTGCCTGGGTGTCATGCAACTATGGGTACTAAAAGCTTTAATGACATACGAGGGAAAGCCATTAAAATGGCTAAGTCCTGCCCTGTGGAGAGTAAGGGCAGCATCATGAACACGAAGGCGAAAAGGATTCAATTCTTGAACATTGGAGTAAACGGATAACTTTTTAAGACACAAGAAAAAGCCACAACTTCATCATAAGAGATAAAGCCAAACAACCCAGCCTATGAATCAACACATGGGATGGACTTCTTAAAGCCATCAATTATCATGCTAAACCAATTGAAGGAATGTTATGGGCCATTAAGACTATGATCGAGATATGGCATGGTAAAGTAGATTCCCCGGTTGTAATTGGATGACTATAAGATTATGCTCAGGATGGAATTTTTTAGAAAAGCAAAGGTCGTTCCAGTTACATTCTTAAACACTATGTACTCGTCAAATGCAAAGAGATACACACAACACACATGAAGCAAGATATGATATGACATAGCAAGAGTATATCAATGATGGAGCTCAAGAAAGCATGCCGAAGGATACACCAGACACATGAAGAGGAGATCCTAGGTTTAGGTGGGGGAGAATGTCATGACCCACCTAAAATCAAGTCACAATTTTTTGATTTCAAAAGTTCCACACATGTATAGATGCATCTATGGCCGCCCGGAAGTCTCCGGAGCAACCTACATATATCTGGACCGAGCTAGAATCCTTGGAGCATTCAAGACCACCCTTGAAAGTCCATAAAAGGTGCTAGAAATGTAGCATAAAAAAGGCTGACAAAGAAGGTCCTATAACAACCTTGAGAAGGCTTGTACACTATGTGAATTCTCTAGAATATGTCTTGTATAGTTTATGTTTAAAACACTCCAGATATAGAATAATCTATATGAGACCCAAAGTAGTATAAATAAGGAGGTGGGGACTCATTTGTACTAACCCAAAATCATATACAAGTCTTGATGTAAAGCACTTGTAAAGTACCCTTGTAAACACTCATGTAAGTAATACAAGGCGTTTGTATTACGAGTTTGCAAACGCTTCCGTATCGTAACTTAAATCATTACATAATTGGGTCGCAAAGGCTAAACTTATATCAAGTCTAAATGCCGCACGAGATTTAAAAAAATCACTCTATGACATATGGCTAGTTACAACTGAAGTTAGAGAATGAAAATCCTTTAGACTTTGTCCATCGACCAACCTCTATTGAAAAAGTATTTTACTTAGTTTGCACTTACATATACATATATAGATAATATATATTTTAACAAAATAATTACATACGTGTATGATGTTTCTTTTGGGGTATTAATAATGTGTAGACCAAACCATAAAATATTTAAGTTTCAATAATTAATAGTAACATTACCATGCTAACATCAATGATCTGGTTGTTGAGACTAGACTAAAAACAAATTAATATATCGGTCTTAGCTACCTTTATTGTATAAGGGTAAGTAAGATCGTCTCCATAGGGAATATGTGAAAAGTGTTTAACAAATACGACTCGATTAACTTTAAGACACAAACTTTGAATTAAAAATTGGAACTTTGAATGAATTAAAGAGCAAATGTGCATAAAAGAAAGAACTTCGAAACAAATTTACTTAAATAAAAAAAACGATCACTTCCGGATCCTCAATTATGCAAGATCAACACTTTATATGCCTAACTAGGGTTTGTCAAAACTTAACTCTCAAGACTTTAACTTTTGATTACGAGCAAATGATCAAACTTTTAAAAATGTTCATTCACAATTTTATTAGTTTGTCTATATCAAATTAATCTCAATTTTTAATGAGTTCACAATAAAATGAAACTGAAAACTGATAAATTCAACAAGTAATCTTATTTATAAACAAACCTCTTAACGTAACTAAAGCGTAGAATTACATTCAGAGATCATTGTTCAACACAACCCTAATAAAAACACATAAAAAGCCTTACTTAACATAACTATTCCCCCGGAAGCAATCACAAACAACATAGCCACACATCGTCTTCTCGAATTCTTGAATCTTGGATCGCATTGAACCTTTTTAATGGTGAATTGGAATGAGTTGAGAAGCTTGGAAGCACCAAAAATCTCCTTAAAAACACTAATCTTCGGCCGAGAAGCGTTGTCCTTCGAATTTGGGTGAAATATGTTTAGATAACTTGAAGTTCCACAAAATCCAAATGTTATTAGGCCATCGACGTATGATACGCCAGCCATGGGCGTATCATACGCCCACCCCTGATTTTCGACGCCTAACTTTCCGTTTTTTCTTCAAATACGTCCACAAATACGCCACACCATACGTTGATTGACGTATGATACGCCCTTACCCAGCGTATCATACGCGGGGATGGTCTTCTCTAGCCTTTTTTGTAACTTTTGATATTTATAGCTTTAGTCCTTGTAGTTTTGTGTTTTGCTATTTTTCCCCAAAATAAGCCTTCTTTAACTCCAAACCACCTACAATTCAAAACACAAACAAAGTGAACTTGTTTCACAATAATCATGATGTAAAATTTCCCATTTTGGTTTATTAAACACTAAATTATTGTTACACGATCATAACTACACAATCAAATTTCCATTACAACGGTATCAGGAGGTTTACGAGAAAACCTGAACTGATCGGTAATTCCTTTTTATTTCAGATTGAGAACAAGGGAAAGACGATAAGAGGCACTAATATACTATATCCTAAGAAGATGAACAAACACATCAGCCTCTGCATGAACAAGCCTAAAGAATATGAGATATGCTTGAAAGTGTATGATGTAACATCTACCCATTTTAAAAATATGACCCGAACTCGTTTGTCAATTTTAGAAATCAAATTCATAAGTTAGCTATTTAATTTATTTTAATCTTTCAAATACAATGAGTATACCATTTTTTTATCTAATTTAATTTTTATAATTTATGAAGTGAAAACTATTTCAAACCTTATAAGGTTTTCATAAAAGATTATGAGAATTAAACCATTTAATTTCAAACAATTCAATTCACACGTTTTACAACATTAATATAGTTTATTCTTAATTATGGTCTTAATTATAAAGTTATAATAAATAATTAATTGTAAAACATTTTTTAAAGATTTAAAAAGGGTTATGAAGACTTTACAAAATAAAATTTGATTTATTAACTAAATATGGTTTTACAAAATTTGGGTGATAATAAGTTTGGGATCAAATTTGCAAATTATAAAATTTTGTTTTAAGGTTATTACATGAAACAATAACTATTAAAAATGGAGGGGCCAAAAGTGTAAATTGGTTTAAAACAACCCAAACCGCCCCCTACCCCATCAGACTCTCTTTACCGCAGGCCACCGCTCTGGCGGGTTCCGGCGAGTGTTTTAATCACAAAATAACCGTTTTAATCCCAATTATACACAGTTGAATCGTTTCCTTGACTGTTTCGAACCAAGTTAATGAATCACTTCAGTTATAACCGTTGTATTAAGAGCATTCGACCTAAACCGAAACCCATCTTAAAAATATGATGTAAGGCCCCATCCCGGGGACGCTAACAACTGATAAATCATCGCACATAAAACATATAATTACATTTAATCATTCATAAAACGTTGCAGTGGAAACATAAAAAAATATCTTTTCATATTATTACAAATGCTTTTGCAAGTTAATACAAGCGTTCATTTCAAAACATCCTTCGTTCGCATTACAATGCAAAAACATTAACAAAAGAATGTCATCCAAAAGAGCTGAGTAGCCGCCTCGTGCCATCCTCAGCAATCATTACCTGCCAACAGAAAACATATCAAAGTCAGCGTTGCTAAGTGAGTTCTAGTTTTATAAAATAAAACATACTTTTCTTTCGTTAAAACCGTTCTTTACTCTCATGTGATAATACAACATACGTACACATAGATAATAACATTATTATCTTCTTCATTTGTTCATTCATCTTTATATCTGTTCTTGCGCATCGGATATCTCCCATACCAATACCATGTGCTACACCCCGAACTATATGGCTACTGGGCCGAAGTCTATAAATAGACAGCTAAACATGGTGCCGCAGTACCAGGGGTAAGCGGTAAAGGTTCTATACAAATGGTCGATCACAGAGAAGGACCCCGATGTGCATCCTCCCGGGGTAGCGAACCCGCACACCGTTGGGCTAACACCTTATAATTGGCGTGTCCCGATATCTAATGCTTGCAAGACCATTACTTTCATCATTCATTAATGCACGCATTCATCACGTTCCACTTTTCACTATCTTCCACTTTAGGTTACATAATACTTTCATTTCATTCATTAACATAACACGCAAAGCCACATGAAAGATAACATACATCATGACAAGGAACATAACATACACAGTCATCAACATCATATAGGGCAACATCATATATAAATAACATGCATAATCATGCAACATCATCATCATGCCCAACATGCTCTCTAAGGCCTCAACATTCATCTTACATGAACTTACGGAAACCTTTACGTCCAAACTTACATCTGCACTTTCCTCGAAAGTCAGAAGTTAAACTACACTTCTCCTCGGGTGCAACAGCCCTATTCGGGCGTATGGACACCCTTCAGTCGCATAGCCTCCATGCGACTGAGCATCATGCGAATGGACCAATGCGGATGGACCTCATGCAAATGGAACTAATGCGGATGAGCACCTATGCGACTGGACCCTCAGTCGCATGACTTCCCATGCGACTGGCCCCAATCGTGCGAATGAACTCTCAATCGTGCGAATGGACCTCAATGGTGCAAATGAACCCCAATCGCACCTCAATCGACCGTATGGCCTCCATTCGGTCGCCTAGCCCTAGCTGGTGCAGAATGCAGTTCATCCCAAACCCAATCTACCATTTTCGACCTCCAAGCTCATCTAAACTCATTCTAAGCCCAAATCAATCATCCTAAACCTTAGGAATGCATACCACAACACCATTAAAGCACACACAAACTCACAAACAAGTCTTAAACGCATCATACACACACATAAGCATACGCATACGGGTCAAACATGCACACACACAAAAACCCAATTTTTAGATGTGTTCCAGTCCTAAATCATTCAAAAACGTTTAAAAGAGGGGCCCTAGAACTCACACAAACGACCACAACGAGAAGAGCTTCGATTTGACTCGCTTCTCAACGATTTTGCTTACTCGAACCAACCCGAACCAACTTTTCTTCCTCTTTTCTTCCTTCTCTCTCTTCTCCTCTCTTATTTGGCTGAAATATGAGTGTGGGAGAGGGTAAGGGCTGTCCTCCTCCCTTTATATACCCCCTCTGACCTGTCTTTCTTTCGTTGGCGAGTTTGGTCCCTCGACTTTGGACTTTACTTTTTTTTTTCTTTCGTCGGCTTCAAAATAAATAAATAACCGAGTGTTACAAGTCCACCCCCCTTAAATAGGTTTCGTCCCCAAAACCTGTTATTCCTCGAACAAACGTGGGTAGTGATGCCTCATTTCTTCTTCAGTCCCCACGTTGACTCGGATCCCTTCCTGTGCTTCCACTGTACACGCACAAGAGGAACCACTTATTTCTTAGCCTTTTCTCTTTTCGATCAATGATTTCCACTGATTGCTCCACATAATTGAGCTGTTCGTCTACTTTGATATCTTCCAACGGAACAATCATATCTTTGTCTACCAAGCATTTCCTTAGATGAGATACATGGAATGTCGGGTGAATTCCACTTAACTCATCCAGTAACTCCAATCTATAGGCCACCTCTCCTACTCGAGCGATGATTCGGAAAGGGCCTATATACCTCAGGCTCAACTTGCCCCGCTTCCTGAATTGGATAATACCCTTCCAAGGTGAGACCTTCAACATAACCCCGTCACCCACCTAGAACTCAATCGATCTACGTCGTTTATCGACATACGACTTCTGTCTATCTTTGGTTGCCTTCATGAAGGCTTTGATCTTCTCAAGCTTCTCAGTCGTAGCCTCGATTACCTCGATGCCCCCCAACTCCTTCTGACCAATATCACCCCAACAAACGGGGATTCTGCATCTCTTACCGTATAGCATCTCATATGGTGGCATACCAATGCTGGCATGATAGCTGTTGTTGTATGAGAATTCGGCTAACGGTAGGTGGTCATCCCAACTTCCCCCAAAATTAATCACACATGCCCGAAGCATGTCTTCCAATGTCTGAATGGTTCTTTCTGACTGACCATCAGTTTGGAGATGATAAGTCGTGCTAATATGTAACCTTTTCCCCATGGCGTCATGGAATTTCTTCCAGAATTTGGAGGTAAACCGGGTGTCACGATGAGACACAATAGACACCAGCACACCATGACGAGTTACAATTACCTTGATGAACAAATCAGCCAACCTCTCAGATGAATATGTCTCGCGGATCGGTAGGAAGTGAGCACTCTTCGTCAAGCAGTCAACAACCACCCATATGGCATCGTACCCTTTTGGAGTACGCAGCAACTTCGTAATGAAATCCATGGTGATGTGCTTCCACTTCCATTCCGGTATATCCAAAGGTTGAATCTTCCCATACGGCTTCTGATACTCGGCCTTCACCTGTAGACAAGTAAGGCATTTACTCACATACTCCACTATGTCGCGCTTCATACCCAGCCACCGGTAATCCTTCTTCATGTCTTGATACATCTTTGTGGCACCTGTATGAATGGAGTATCGAGTCTTGTGAGCCTCATCCATGATCTTCACCCATAGATCCCCAAAACGAGGAATCCACGCCCGTTCAAATCGGGTTTTAACACCAAGTGTGTTTTCACCCAATTCCCCAATCGGACCTCTCATTCTTTCAGAGTTAAGATGATCTTCTTTCAATGCCTCATCTTGAAACTCTTTAACTTGCTTCATCATGTCTGAGGTCATGATCAACTGATAGGCTTTCACCCGAATCGGCCCGGTCTCTCCTTTCGACTAAGGGCATCCGCCACCACGTTGGCTTTGCCTAGATGGTAATGGATTTCACAGTCATAATCCTTGATGAGTTCTAACCATCTTTCTGCCTCATGTTCAGATCTTTTTGTGCGAAGAAGTACTTCAAGCTCTTGTGGCTTTGCCTAGGTGGTGCACTTCATCCCGTAAAGATAGTGCCTCCAAATCTTTAGCGCAAGGACCACGACTGCTAGCTCCAAGTCATGAGTAGGATAATTGACCTCATGAACCTTCAACTGCCGGGATACATGTGCTATAACCTTCCCTCTTTGCATTAACACGCACCCTAACCCCGAGTAGGAAGCATCAGAATAAACCACTAGATCTTCGCTTCCATCGGGTAATGACAGAGTAGGAGCTTGAGTCAACCTCGCCTTCAATTCCTCGAACGCCTTCTCTTGAGCTTGACCCCATACAAACTTTACATCTTTCCGGGTTAACTAGGTTAGTGGAGAAGTGATCTTAGAAAAGTCTTGGATGAATCTTCTGTAGTAGCCCACCAAACCCAAGAAGCTACGAATCTCGGATGGCGTCTTTGGAGACTTCCATTGCATCACTGCCTCCACCTTTGTTGAGTCCACCATAATTTCGTTAGGATTCACCACATGACCCAAGAATTGAACCTCGCGCAACCAGAATACGCACTTGGAGAACTTAGCATACAATTTCTCCTTCCTCAACATCTTCAAAACCTCCCGAATGTGACTGGCATGCTCAATCTTGCTCTTCGAATAAATCATGATATCATCAATAAACACAATCACTGATTTATCCAACATCGGCCGACACACCCGATTCATCAAATCCATAAAAGTAGCTGGCGCATTTTTCAAACCAAAGGACATGACAAGAAACTCGTAGTGACCGTAGCGCTTGTGAAAAGCTGTTTTAGGGATATCTTGTTCCTTCACCTTCAAATGATGGTAGCCCGATCGAAGGTCTATCCTTGAAAACCAATTGGCACCTTGAAGCTGATCAAACAAGTCATCAATTCTTGGTAAGGGGTATCAGTTCTTTACCGTCAGCTTGTTCAACTCACGATAGTCAATATACATTCTCATACTACTGTCTTTCTTCTTCACAAACAAGACCGGAGCACCCCAAGGGGAGATACTCGGTCTGATGAACCCCTTATCAAGCAGCTCTTGCAACTGCTCCATCAACTCCTTCATCTCTGTCGGAGCCAACCAATACGGTGCCTTGGCAACAGGCTGGGCACTCGGTATCAGATCAAATTGAAACTCGATCTCTCTGTCAGGTGGCACTCCTGATAAGTCTTCTGGGAAAACATCTGGAAAGTTACACATAACCGGTACATCGGATAGTTGTGGTGTTGGCGTATCCACATCCTTTACATAGGCCAAGTAGACACTACACCCACGCCTCATACACTTTCCTGCCACCGCCATTGAGATCACTTTCGAGATCGTCGTGACCCAATCTGTCACACCCTAACCTTGACGGCGGAAACGTCGAGATGTGAGGGTTAAGATTGTTCACAGCCACATAACGCTATATTAAATTGTAAATATTATCATCATAAGTCTTGAAATGAAAAAAATACAATCATATGTCTTATACAAGAAATAAGTTAAACATAATGTAACTTTTTATTTCATTATCTAGGTTCAAGTCTAGATTATAGCATGCTTCAAAAGGTTACTTTAAACTTGAGGTTGACCTGAAACATGATAAAAAATAAGAGTCAACTAAAAAGTTGGTGAGTTTCCAAGGTTTTCATACATAATATGAAAAAGGTTACAAGTAGCAATTCATGTCATAGGTTATAAGATAGTAAGGTTATAGAACACATATCGTTACAACCAAATCGACTTGATTACAAGTATAAAAGATTGGCTAAGTGTATTTGGTTCCCTAGTGCACAAGCATACGGCTCCTAGGAGTCGGCAATACATCGACTTTAGCACCAAATAGGCTTGTCAGGCCCAAGATCTAAGACGTCGCCAGGCTAGCAATAGTAATGATTGTAAAAAACTATGTATCTCATATAAACACTTACAATACACAAATAACCATGACATAATAATAAGATGAATTGCATGTGCTTACAAGTCTCAAACGTTTATAAGTGTACAATGTATAGATAATCATGTTTCACCCCCAAAGTAGTGTGGAATAAAATAAAATGGGGCAAGGAAAACCCACTTGACAATAAATATATAATGACGATTAATAAGAATAATACAAGCGTCGCTCCAAGGTGTATCGTCACAAGATACCTAAATATATATATTTACAAGATTAAAGCTTTACAATAATTTAACAAGGACTAAGAAAATCAACTTGATGTTTGGGGTTTTGTTAATTATTATTGTTAAATAAGAACTCAATTATATTTTCGTGGAACGATTTTATTTATAATTTATATAATTATATATGGATTAAGAATATCTTTTATAATAATTTTGTAATGTTTATAAAGTTTAGATAATTTTATAATTAAATAAAATGAACACAAATTAAACAATAATTTAAAGGCAATGTTTGAAATAATAGTTCGTGTAAATTAAACTACTATTTAAAGTCTAAATTTTATAAAAAATATACTAGCTATATTATTAACTTTAGGATATGAAATAAAAATTATAAAGGTATTTTTATAAATAAATTACAGAAAAATGATTAAATAGTTTTAAAAGAAACAAAGTTTATGAAAATGATTTTTCATAATTTTTAGAAATTTTTAACATTAAATTTGAAGGCCAAAAAGCCTAAAAAAATACTTGAGGTTCCCGGATTCGAACCGGGGACCTCTTGTTTAGTGGTCGTGTCTTTTACCGGTGAACTAAAGGCTCTCAGCCGCGTTTAGATTAGATTCCTAAACCTTAAAAACACTGACACAAGATCCCACCCGATTCTCATGAACCCTAGAATTGTTTACCCCCAATCGAAGGTCAAAACAACATTGTGAACCCAATTAAGTTGGGGCTTTTGTTCCCCTCACAAAACCGAGTTCATTGATATATCTAACTTACCCGATTGATACCGAATTGACAGTAACGATCGAAGAAAAGTCGCGGTTAAACTAAGACCGGTTCAAGTTGCAAACGACCTCAATACTCAAATTTGTGTTACAGAAAGCTTCCAAAGACCTTTGTGAGCAAAAACCCTCTATCAATTTCAGGTCTTGAAGTTTGGAGATTGGTGTTCGAGTATAGAAAAGGTTGCGGTTGCAACGGTTATTCGAAGGTGTGAAATTTGTGTGTTTCAGGAGAAATTGGAAGTTGAATATGATTAAAGGTAGACAAACGTTTGATCTGATTAAATCAATTGAATTATTATGGGTGTTTAAGGCGCGAACGGCTGCGGAGGTTTAAGGCTTCGGTTACTGCTTTGATTGAACTTGTTAACCGACGTTTAAATGCTATTAATTGTTGTCTTTAGGTTTGAATCATGCTTTAGCGGGGTTCGAGATGATTTTTGGATTAAAAATCGGCCGCTTGAAGCGGTTTTAGGACTCGCCGGAGGCCACGGCCGGCGGTGGCCGAGGCCGGCCGGGAAATCGGGAGTGGGCAGGGGTTTGGGTTGAAAGTTTAAAACTTTACAATTTGGCCCCTTTTAGTTTAATAGTTATCATTTCATGCTTAAAAGTTCTATTTTAAGTTTCCAAATTGACAAATAAAACCCCCAAACTTAATTTAAGTTTATGTTTTAAACATGTTTAGTTTAATAACCCTTATAAATTATAAGTAACCTTATTAAAAGTAATCTTATTATTACTAATACTATTATTCATTATTATTACTTTTTATTATATTTACTTTTATTAATATTAACATTATTATTATTATTTATACTTAACATTTCATAAAACCCAATGACAATAAAGAATAAGCATAAAAAACACATGAGTTTTAAAATTGACAAATAATAACCCTTGTAAGAGTAAACGAAGTTAACTTTTAGTTAACAAAATACGAGATGTTCACAATCCCCATAAATCGTCACCGAACTCCTATCAGCGCTGCCAAACGAATCATCTTCTTGTGACACACAATGTTTGCCTCGAAATCCGCTAACCAATCCATCCCAAGAACCAAATAAAAAACACCTAAGATCATCACGAATGGTCTAACAGGAAACCAAGTTCCACATCACAACCCTCGATCATTTTAGAAATCATGGTAGACTTACCTATGGTAGTTTCTACACCAAAGGGGGCATCAACACGTCTACTACTAACAGGCAGCTTTGCACAGAAAGCAGCAGAAATAAAACTTTTACCGGCACCCGAATCAAATAACACGGAAGCTAAAGTTTGGTTCACTAGAAACGTACCGGACATAACGTCAGGGTCCGTCCTAGCCTCCTCCTGTGTCATAATGAATGCCCTGGCGCTCTCCCTCGTTCTTCACTTCCCATCTTCCTCGTCCCAGAACCCTCAGCCTCGGCTTCTTACAATCCCTACTCATATGACCCTCTTCTCCACAGTTGAAACATTTGCCCATGCGGCAATCCTTTGCAATGTGCCCCGTCTTCCCACATTTGAAGCACACATTCAACCCCAACCTACATTGTCCCGCATGCTCCCTTCCACACTTGCCACACCTCTTTGCCCCACACTCGATGTGGCACCACGGCGGTCATCCACCCATGCCTTTTTGTACCCGTCGAGGCATCACCCCGACCAACCCTCTTCCTATTCCAGTTCCGATCACCACCACCCTTCTTGCTCGCCTCAGTCACCACCACCTCCCGCTCATCATATAGCCTCCCTACCAAATCGACCGCTGACCTAAACGTGCTTGGCCAGGCAGCGATCATATGCCTGCGAACATCCACCGGCAATCCCTGAATGTACCTCTTGATCTTTTGAGACAGAGGCGTCACCTGGTACGGCACGAGCCATGCCATTTCATTGAATTTGGTGGTGTACTGCTGGTGTGTCATGGTTCCCGCCTCTAGCTGCAAGAACTCTCTCTATCTTATCTATCTCCCTATGAGGGCAGAACTCTTCAATCACCATCTTCTTCAACTCCTCCCACCTCATCTTTCCTATCGCCCGGCTACCCTCGGCTTGGACAATATTGTCCCACCAACACAGAGCCGAGTCTACAAACGAGTGGGTAGTAAACTTCACCTTCTGGTTCTCCTGACACTCACTGATATCAAGAACAACCTCCATTTCCATCACCCACCGGTGAGCGGCAGCAATAGTGCCGGTACCATCGAAGGTAGGGGGCTTGCATCTCATAAACACCCCATAGTTACAGCCTCATGCTGTCTCCGGCACAGGCTCTTCTTCTTCCTCTTCGTCTTCAGATGGAACCGTTTCAGGCTCTGGTTGTTCCCGTCCACCCGAGGACCTATTTCTCTCCTTTCTTTCCCCTTCCCGTACTGCCTTAATCCCTTCGGTCACCACAGACGGTAAGATCGTCTGCATGACTTGATGAACTTCTTCAACAACAGCCTCCTTCACCGAGGCCCTCAGGTTTGCACTCTCATCACCACCCTCCTGATGAGGGGTCTCGGGTTCTTCAGAACCACCTTTTCAACTGTGGGTCTCTCTTTCTTGGGTCACGGTTTAGCACCGTGACCCCCACCACGTGAAGCTTTCGAAGATCTACCACCGGCCATTCACATGCACACTGAAAGATTCAAACACCAACACGGTCATTCGAGGGAACAACTCAGTTATGTCAAGTATAGTAGTCCCTAATTACAATGGCTAGTTGTGATTAGCCACTTAATTTACTCTTCACACCCCGAGCATTACCTATCCTGACTACATCAGTATTTAAATCCCAAACAACACATAACACATCACATGCACCATAATACTAGTTAACTTTACGAAAATACCTGATGACACGCAGCTACTCAGATTGGCATCCTTTCCCTTTCCGTCCTATTCTCAGTTTAAGTTAAGGTTTATTTTGAAAATTTACCAATTTCACTTAAACTTTGGCTCTGATACCAACTTGTAAGGCCCCGTCCCCGGGATGCTTACGGCTGATAAATCATCGCACATAAACATATAATTACATTTAATCATTCATAAAACATTGCAGCGGAAACATAAAAAAGTATCTTTTCATATCATTAGAAATGCTTTTGCAAGTTAATACAAGCGTTCATTTCAAAACATCATTCGTTCGCATTACAATGCAAAAACATTAACTAAAGAATGCCATCCAAAAGAGCTGAGTAGCCGCCTTGTGCCATCCTCAGCAATCACTACCTGCCAACTGGAAACACATCAAAGTCAGCGCTGCCGAGTGAGTTCTAGTTTTATAAAATAAAACATACTATTCTTTCGTTAAAACCGTTCTTTACTTTCATGTGATCATACAACATACGTACACATAGATAATATCATTATTATCTTCTTCATTCGTTCATTCATATTTATATCTTTTCTTGCACATCGGATATCTTCCATACCAATACCATGTGCTACACCCCGAACTATATGGCTACTGGGCCGAAGTCTATAAATAGACAGCTAAACATGGTGCCGTAGTACCGGGGTAAGCAGAAGAGATTCTATACAAATAGTCAATCATAGAGAAGGACCCCGATGTGCATCCTCCCGGGGTAGCGAACCTGCACAGCGTTGGGCTAACACCTTATAATTGGCGTGTCCCGATATCTAATGCTTGCAAGACCATTACTTTCATCATTCATTAATGCACGCATTCATCACGTTCCATTTTTTTTATTATCTTCCACTTTAGGTTACATAATAATTTCATTCCATTCGTTAACATAACATGCAAAGCCACATGAAAGATAAACATACATCATGACAAGGAACATAACATACACAGGCATCAACATCATACAGTGTCACACCCCAACCTTGACGGCGGAAACGTCGAGGAGTGAGAGTTAAAATCGTTCACAGTCACATAACACTATTATTAAATCCAAATATATTATTCATAAGTTTGAAAGGTACATTACAAGCATAAGTCTCAAATGAGAACACAATATAAGAAATATAACAAGCTCATTCTTTAAGTTAACTAGGTCCATTCCTAGGTGTGAACAACTTCGAAAAAAAAAAGCGATCAACCTGAGTATTTTCTGAAACATGTTAAAAATAAAGGTCAACAATAATGTTGGTGAGATTTCCATAGTTTGCAATACATAAGTATATAAAAGATGGCAATTCATGTTGTAAGTTAGAGAACAAAGTAAACTAGGGATGTAAGACAGAAATGCACAATCAAACCTCGACAAAGTTTTACAAGTCTCAACGTTTAAAAGTATATACGATTAGCTAAGTGTACTTGGATCAACCAAGCAGTCTTGTCTGGCCCATAGATCTATGACCCGCTAGGCTAGCAATAGGTAATGATTTTACATATATTCGACATTACATGATAGCTACAAGGTTCAACTAATCACAACATACAGGAGAAATGTCATAAGTTTACAAGAATCAAACGTGTTTACAAGTGCAAAGTTTATAAAGTAATACGTTTCACCCCAAAAGTGTAAAATATGAAAAAGGGTATAGAAATACTCACATGATCAATAAGTATATAATTGACGATTAATAAGAGTAATAATAGGTGTCGTTCCGAACGTAACCATCACGAGACACCTAATTATATAATTACAAGATTTACGTATTAATAATAAGTTTAATGAATTAACGAGAATTAGAGTTTCAAGTTGGTATTTGGGGGTTTTCTTAACTAAATTAATTAAAATAAAATAATTAATTATGCTTTGTTTCAATGAGAAAATTTGAATATACTAATTGAGCATTTTTATAATAATAAATGCCAAGGAAAAATAATTTGTGATAAACTTTAGTTATAAGTTTGAATAAGCTTTTATAACTTTTAAAATATTCATCATTTAAACAATATATATAGATATTGTTTGAACAATTACTTAAGTGATTTAACCCACTATTTAAAGTCTATTTTATAAGAAATAAACTATATATATTATTTGTCAAAAATATTTAATAAACATATTAAAATATTTCATAAAATAAAATTTACAGAAAAATAATATGGTGTCTTAAAATTAAACAAGTTTATAAAATGATTTTTATAATTTTTTTAAAAATCTGGATTTTAATTGATGGCCTGAAAGCCTTAAAACAAAAGAACATGAGGGTCCCAGGGTTCAAACCCGGGACCTCATGTTAAGGATGCTTATGACTAACGAGTGAACCAATGGCCTCAGCCGCGGTTTGTATTCCGTTTTAATTCTTATAAACATAACTCAAGCAACACCCCAAAATCCTATGAACCCTAATTTGACAAATCCCAAAATTTAACCTTAATTCGTTTAAGATAGCAAAATCAATGTTAGGGATTTTAATCCCCAAGCAATTTCGAGTCTATCTGCATAACTAATTACCTAGATTGAAGTTTAAATCGATGAGAACGAGAAGAGGAATAAACTACGACTGTGGGGAGTTGCTCCAAGATGATTTGCATGATGATAACCCAATTACTTGCAGGTTTAGCTTCTTTAGAAAGTGGAAAACGAAAGCCCTCTGTCGATTTGTAATGAGTTGTATAGATGGTGGAGTTCGACCAGGCTACAGGTTCATGATGAAACGAAAATCGAATGCGAAGTTTTGTGATTTCAGATGAAATTGGAAATGGAAATCAATTAGAGATAGTTAAACGATTGTTTAGTTTCAATTAATTATGTTATTACTGGTTTTTAGTGCACGACGGCACTATGGTTAAAGCCTTCGGTTACATGATTTGTTGGAGTTCGTAACAGTTGTTTAACTCCATTAAAGACCATAACTGAATTCAGAACACGATCGTGAACCGGTTGGGCGCGTTTGGGTTCAAAATCGAGCGACTCTATTCGGTTTTGGCCTCGCCGAAGAGTTGGCCGAGACCGGCGGCCGGAATTTCGAGCCGGACAAGGATATGGGGTGTTTTTTTACGATTTTACACTATTGGTCCCTGTAGTTTTAAGGGTTATTATTTTATGTAATTAATTTTCTTTTAAAGTTTCCAAATGACTAAACACCCCCTTAACATAATTTTACTTTAAGTTCACTCCTTTTTAGGATTAGTAACTTTAAATAATTATTATTACTATCAATATTATTACTTTTGTTATATTATTATTATTAGTATGATTATTGTAATTTGGTATTATTAGAAACATTAATTATTTATTAAGTAAGTATTTAACACCAAAAGCTTCCAAGTTAAAGGATTAAAACAACTAAGGCAAAAGCATAAATGGCCCATAAGTTTCACATATGACAAAAATGGTCCTTTCAAGAATTTAACGATGCAACCTTTTAATTAACTCAATAATACAGGATGTTACAGTCTCCGCAACTTAAAAGAATTTCGTCCCGAAATTAAGAATGAAACTGAAACGAACAGAAGACTTATGATGAAAGATAAGTGTACTAACGGACTGTGGTTGGCATTTGACTACGGGTGAGATGCTTCACTTTGTGAATTATGGAATTTTACACGATGTATCCAAATTTGAACTCTTCCAGTGGAATGCGAAAGTTATCATTGACAAACTAACTCTTTGAGATGTGACACATGAAACATTGGAAAACGCTAATGAGTTCCTGTGGTATATTAGACTTATAAGTCACATTTATCCCATCATCTGGAATAAAATTGTGTAATAAGGTGACGTCTTGAAGCCAATAAGAACAGATATTAATATCCCGTAATGGTATGAAAGTTTGACCATCGGAATTTAAGAATCCTAAGTGCCACTATATAATGACACAAGCTTAACGCATATCTTGTGAATACGTATCGCTTCTCCGGTTAAACCATCGGGTTAAGAATGATACGATATGCCGAGATTTTGAGTTGGGTTCCCAAAGATGATTAGAGGCCTTGCTAATAACAGAAAGTAAATCGATCATCAAAATTAACAATCGATGTTTAACGACACACCACGATAACTGACTATTTGAGGTAAGTACGAGTCAATTTCTCGACTCGTTATCTCACATGAATCAATATGAAATGCGCGAAACTAGTCAATCAGTCAATAATGCACCAAATGACATCAAGAAATACAAGGCAATTTGAACATATACCAAGTTACGTCAACATTCCCTTTATGCCAAACCATTATTACCAATCACGGAAATTCGTGATCCTTTTTGTCCACATCGGAATGAATGTAATAAAAAGTCTTGTGAGTCGCAATCAAGATAGAGATTTAAAGATTTTCAAGATTAGGAGTTCAAAGTTATCCAAAATAATGGGAATTGTATTTTTTAATATGGGTAAAGAGTTAAACAAAATGTCGTTCATGATCGGATTGAAATTTAAACAATTCAGAATATCGACAATAAGGCAATCACAAATAGCTTCCCAAGTACGGCTTGCACATGCAGTTCATCAAACCCATGAACACAACCGTACATTGCTAATAACAGGAAAGCATGGCATAAATTTATAATAAATTTATCTTGTACGAAAGATTTTTTAGGAGTGTTATCATCGTGCAACTAGGTTTTAATGATAACTCAGAATAAAGATCGATAAAAAGGTTTTATAAAACTAGATCAACGTCAAATTGTAACATAAAAAGCGTGAGAGAAGAAATCGATTTGAAATTAGATGTTCCAGGCTTGGAACTAGGGTTACCCTTAGTAACAACGACCCCTTTTGAGTTCAAGATTCATGCTTTAGCTTGACTGGCTGGAACACTATCATTGATAAATCAGATAACAGTGTTCACCCTTCAAGTTACTACATGTTTCTTGTCAATTGAAGTCTTAAAAACCTTGGTAAGTTTGAGATCAAGGAATGGGAATGCTCACCAAGATGTGGTTATCACTCCTAGCTTGGTAGTGTATTTCCCAAAGTATGACTCTTAACTACCAAATGAGAGCTTGATCCTAACTTGTCACACCCCAACCTTGACGGTGGAAACGTCGAGATGTGAGGGTTAAGATTGTTCACAACCACATAACGCTATAATTAAATGTAAATATTAAAATTATAAGCTTGAAAAGGAAATACAACATAAGTATCAAACATGAAATAAGTTCAAACATAAATCAAAACATACAATAACATTTTATTTATTAAACTAGGTCCAAGTCCTAGTTTTATTGCAAGCTTCAAAGGTCCACTTTAAACTTGGGGATTTCCTGAAACATGATGAAAATAAAAGGTCAACTATAAATAGTTGGTGAGTTTCCAAGGTTTTCATACATAATATGATAAAGTTACAAGTAGCAATTCATGTCATAGGTCATAAGCAAGTAAGGTTATAGAACACATATCGTTACAACCAAACCTCGACTTGATTACAAGTATATAAGATTGGCTAAGTGTATTTTGTTCCCATGATGAACAAGCATACATCATCAGGAGCCGGCAATACCTCGGCTTTAGCACCAAATAGGCTTGTCATGCCCAAAGATCTAAGACGTCGCCAGGCTAGCAATAGTTAATGATTGTAAACAAAAATATGTATCTCATATAAACACTTACAATACACAAATACCATGACAAAAGTATGAATTGCAAGTGCTTTACAAGTCTAAACGTTACAAGTGTGTTAAGTATAAGTAATCATGTTTCACCCCAAATTAGTGTGAAAAAGGTAAAAAAAAAGGACAAGGAAAACTCACATGATGTTTAAGTGTATAAGATGGTAATAAGATTTAAATGACGTTCCAACGAGTTCCTTTACAAGATACCTAAACGTATATATTACAAGTATAAGTTTAACAATAAGATTAACGTATTAACGATTTAATGATAACTAGAGTTTCAAGAAAAATTTGGGTTTTGATAAATAGTACTTAATAATGAAAACATTTTATTTAAATTTCAAAGAAAAGAATAGTACTAATTATATAGTTTGTCATAAAGAAATGAACAATAATTAACAAAGCTTAGATATAAAATGTAAATACCTTTTTATATTTATTAGCATAAATTACGATTTTAAACAATAATATTTGAACTAATAGTATTTTTAGTGAATTACATCATTATTTAAGTCTATTTTTATAAAAATAACCTAAATACAATCTTTGTTTTATAGAAATATCAAAATTATTCAAAGAAATAAATTTACAGAAATTAGTTAAGTGACCTTAAAAATTAATAAAGTTAACAAAAATAAATTTTAATAATTTTCAATAATTTTCTATATTTTTTTGAAGCTGAAAAAGCACTAAAAAATAGTGGAGGTCATTGGGCTCGAACCCGGGACCTCAACTATGGAATGTGAGTGTGGAACCATTAGGCTGGGTAGCCTATGCCTGTTAAGGCTTGGTTTCCTTTTCTTAAAACAACCAAAAACCATAAATCCCCAATTCCACATAAACCCTAGAATCGATTTCAGCCAAATTGAAGATCAAATCCTTATTGTTAATGTTGGTAATCATGGGGCTTTCGTTCCCCATGTCAATTCGAACAGGTGTGTATATTTAATTACCCGAATACGTTTGGATTGAAGAAGAACCCAACGAAGAACAAGCCGCGGCCAGAGATGTTCAATCGTTGAGTAATCACCAACGATAATCAAATTAAACTTGTGGGTAGTTTCGGATGTGGATCTTGATGCAAAACCCTCAATCAACTGAAGTTAATAATGCTCAGAAGGTAGTCTTAGTTCGGGTTGCAGGTTTGCGATGAAAGGGAATCATATTGCGTTGTTTGAGTGTTATCAGATGTAATTGATAGTTGTGAACGCTTATTATTGGTTAGATGATTATTTAAGTTCGTTTAATTTGGTTACTATTAGCGTTTAATGCTCGAACGGTCGTGAGGTTACGTCGCCGGTTACTCGATCGATTGCGGGTTGTAACCGCCCCATAAACATAATTAAATGGTATAATCTCATTCGAAACCTATACACGAATGAATTTGGAACGTGTTGGGATCAAGAAACGGCCAAAAATTGATGTTTGTGAGGTGGCCGGAGCTCGGCCGGAGTTTGGCCGGAGCTCCCGTCGGATAATCGCGTGTCAAGAGGGAAAGGGGGGTTGGGTTTTATGATTTTACAGAAATGGTCCCTAAAGTTTGTTTGTTAATATTTCATGTGCAAACTTTATTTTTGAAAGTTTGTAAATTGACACCAAGGCCCCTTGAGTTAATTACACCTTAAGTTCTATATAATTTAACTTTCAAAGTTGCAAAACTTATTATTATTAGTCTTGTTATTAGCATTACTATGATTATGTTTATTATTATTATTATTATTATTATTATTATTATTATCATTATTATATTTTATGTCACACCCCCACCTTGACGGCGGAAACGTCGAAGTGTGAGGTTAAGATTGTTCACAACCACATAACGCTATGATTAAATGTAAATGCCATTAATTAATTGTTTTCAACCACCACATACATCAATGTCTCAAAATCACACAAACAATACAGTAAGAAATCCCAAAAGTTCTTATTAGGTCTAAGTCCATGTCCTAAGTTTAAGCATTTCCTTCAATCATCTTTTAAGCTTGCACATTACCTGAAACATGTTGAAAATAAGGTCAACTAACAAGTTGGTGAGTTCTCATGGTTTTAAGTACAATAAGTATACCAAAAAAAAAATGTGGCAATTTTAGTCAATGGTCACAGAATAAGCAAGTATATAGAACATGCATAGTTACAACCAAACCTTGACTGAACAACATATGAATAAGCATGATTAGCTAAGTGTATTTGGTTCCCTAGTGCACAAGCATACGGCTCCTAGGAGTCGGCAATACATCGACTTTAGCACCAAATAGGCTTGTCAGGCCCAAAGATCTAAGACTTTGCCAGGCTAGATTTAGTTAATGATTGCACACATATGACACATCTCATATATAACTCAACACATTCAATTAACCACGACTATGTAAAGAATTGCACGTGCATAATAAGTATCAAAGCGTGTAGGAGTATGTTTGTATAACCAACATGTTTCACCCCGAAAGGTGTAAAATATATGTAAATGGGGCATAAGAACTCACATGATAATAAGAAGACTTGAAGATGAAATAAGAATAACCACGTATAAGATTTCCAACACAACGTCACAAGGCACCTAAATAAGAATAAAGTAGCGCGTTATAATCGGTTTGATGATTATTTTGTTTTAAGGTTCTTAATTATGGATTGAATAGAGGTTGACATCAATTTATTTCGTGTTATTAATGTGAATCGGGTTAATGGAATGAAATGATAATTAGATTTATCGTGCGAAAGAGAACGGCTAATAAGGAAAATTAATCGTGCGTTTATCCGATTTATGAAGGTTGTATTGATTGTAATAAATCAAGAAATAAATAAATAAATATATATATATATAATATATTATATATATATATATATATATATATATATATATATATATATTATGTATACTTACTTTGATATGTTTATATAAGTATATATATGTATAAGTAATTAATCATTCTAATTGTTTGATAATCTATATACATGCATATATACATACATATACTTTACAATATATGTATATAGGTAAGAATTATACAAATTGTTTGCCAATATATACATGTATATATATATACATATATATATATGCATGCATATGTCTAAAATATTTTTACACAACTATCATCTTTTTACATAACAACATTATTTTAAATAATTTAAAATAAGAAAAAAATACCACAATGTATTTTAAATTTAACATACTCATAACCCTTTGATTTAATAAAAGAATACAAAAATGGTTAACTAAATTCTGAAAAAAATCAATTTCTTAGAAATTTTTCAGAATTAAAATATAAAAAGAAATACATAATAAAAGAAGGAAAAATAGAAAAGAAAATAAAAAAAACAAATAAATAAAAAAAAAAGACAAAACAGAAAAAAAAAATTAAATAAAAAGTGAAAGAGAGAAGAGGGGGGGTTGCCCGGGGTCGAACCCGGGTCTCCCTTGGGGAAATGGGGTGCGGGAACCAGTGAACCAGGGCCGTGGCCGTGGTTCACTTCGGTTTCTTTTAATTTTAAACAAGGCTTCCCCCGTTTCCCCCAAATCCGATGAACCCTAGGTTCATCTAATCCAGAATCGACCCTCGATTCGATGTTAATCATACGAATCATCATGGGGCTTTTGATCCTTGGACCGAATCGAGTAGACTACAGGTGTTAATTACCTGTTTTGGTGAGGATTTGAGGGTTTTCGAGTTCGAGTTGAGCTTCGGGTGTTCTTGAATTGGGTTTTTCGATTGAGTGATTAATCTGCGCAATTGAGGGTTTAGGGAGTTTAAGAACTTCAAATTGAATCAGTAAACCCCATTATATAGCTTCGATTACACGGTTTCGGGCTTAACACATTCGATTGAAACCGCGTTCGAAGTTTACCCAAATTAGAGAGATTCGAGCTGTAATTGTGTAATTATAATTGATTGATTGATTGTTTAGGATGCGTTTTAAGTTTAGAAACGATTAATTTGATTCAATTTCGTGAAATTGGCAAGATTCGATTCGGATTTTGGTAAGGTTTAGGCACGGGTTCGGTTTTGAAAAGAAAACGAGCGGGAATTTCACTTTGAAGTTGGGTTTGGGTTCGAAACCCATAGTCGAAGACGAGGGGCGGTTTAACTGGATCAAATCGGTTTTTAAAATGGGGTTTGGAGACTTGCCGGAGCTCGGCCGGAGCTCGCCGGAGCCGGCAGCCGGAAAATCGGGGGGGGGGAAACCCGATTGAGTTTTGACTATTTACACAACTAGTCCCTCCATTTTGTGCTTCATAACATTAAGCTTAAAGTTTTAATTTGATGTTTCAAAATTTGCATTAAGACCCCCTCAACTTTTTAAACCTTAATTATTCAAGTTTTATTATTATTATTATTATTATTATTATTATTATTATTATTATTATATTATTATTATTATTATTATTATTATTATTATTATATTATTATTATTATTATTATTATTATTATTATAATTATTATTATTATTATAATTTTTATTATTTTTATTATTATATATATATATATTATATATATATATATATATAATATATATATATATATATTTTTTTTTTACATTACTAACGAGGCCACGCACCAACAATAAAAAAAAATAAGAACGGAAAAATTACAGGATGTTACATTTTATTTAATATTTACATTACCAATCTTCAAATTAAAGAATTAAAGGTAAATTAAGAAATAAGCATAAGTAATCCATAAATTTCATAATGGGCATAAGCAGTCCTACAAGAACTTAAAAAGAGTAACTTTTAATTTAACGAAAAAAACGAGATGTTACAGTCTCCCCAACCTAAAAGAATTTCGTCCCGAAATTAAGAAGATGAAACTAAACGAATAAAAACGGGTATTTCTTCTTCATGTGCTCCTCTCGTTCCCAAGTAAATTCAGCGCCACGTTTGTTCTCCCAACGAACCTTGACGATTGGGGTTGTTGTGGTTCTAGTCTTCTTCATTATGCGGTCCATGATCTCAACAGGTTTCTCAACAAAATGCAACGACTCGTCAACCAGGATGTCTTCCAACGGAACATGCAGACTTTCATCAGCCAAGCACTTTCTCAAATTTGAGATGTGGAACACAGGATGAACTCCACTAAGGTCGGAAGGTAGTTCCAGTTTATAAGCCACTTTCCCAATCCTTTTCAGGATTTTGAAAGGTCCTATAAATCTTGGAGCCAGTTTACCCTTCTTTCCAAAGCGAACCACACCTTTCCACGGTGAAACCTTAAGAAGAAACATCTCCCCAACTTGGAATTCCAATGGCTTACGTCGCTTATCAGCATAGCTCTTTTGTCGACTTCTCGCCACTTCAAGGTTCTTGCGGATGATAGAAACTTTATCGGTAGTCTCTTGTATAAGTTCAGGACCAGTGATGAAGTTTTCACCAATTCGGTCCAACAGATCAGTGAACGACATTTACGACCATAAAGTGCTTCAAACGGTGCCATCTTGATACTCGAGTGGTAACTATTGTTATACGAAAATTCTGCGAGCGGTAGATGCGTATCCCAATCACCACCAAAGTCAAGAACACACAGGCGTAGCAAATCCTCCAAGGTTTGGATCGTTCGCTCGGTTTGACCATCAGTTTGAGGATGGTAAGCCGTGCTTAGGTCCAATTGTGTACCCAAAAGTTCTTGCATAGATGACCAAAAATGCGAAGTGAAACGAGCGTCTCGGTCGGATATGATGTGCAGAGGTACCCCATTGTCACACCCCAACCTTGACGGCGGAATCGTCGAGATGTGAGGGTTAAGATTGTTCACAGCCACATAACGCTATATTTAAGTGTAAATATTAAAATTATAAGTTTCAAAAGTCATTACAAACATAAGCCACAAAACATGAAATAATCCCAAATAAAACAAACGTAGCATAACATTTATTTATTTAACTAGGTCCAAGTCCTAGTTTTATTTCCAAGCTTCAAAAGTCCACTTTAAACTTGGGGATTTCCTGAAACATGATAAAAATAAAAGGGTCAACTATAAAAAGTTGGTGAGTTTCCAAGGTTTTTATACATAATATGATAAAGTTACAAGTAGCAATTCATGTCATAGGTCATAAGCAAGTAAGGTTATAGAACACATATCGTCACAACCAAATCTCGACTTGATTACAAGTATAAAAGATTGGCTAAGTGTATTTGGTTCCCATGATGAACAAGCATACGTCATCAGGAGCCGGCAATACCTCGGCTTTAGCACCAAATAGGCTTGTCAGGCCCAAAGATCTAAGACGTCGCCAGGCTAGCAATAGTTAATGATTTTAAACAAACTATGTATCTCATATAAACACTTACAATACACAAATAACCATGACATAATAATAAGATGAATTGCATGTGCTTATAAGTCTCAAACGTTTATAAGTGTACAATGTATAGATAATCATGTTTCACCCCAAAGTGGTGTGAAATAAAATAAAATGGGGCAAGGAAAACTCACTTGACAATAAATATATAATGGCGGTTTAATAATAATATTAACAAGCGTCGCTCCAAGGTGTATCGTCACAAGACACCTAAATATATATATTACAAGATTTAAACTTAAACATAATGGTTTAACTAATTAATGAGTACAAGGATTAAGTGGGGTTTGAGGTTTGTTAAATAATTATTTTTAACAAATGAAAATCATTTATATTTTCTAAAAATATATAATTATGTTTTATACTCACTATGTGAAAAAAAAAATAATTATAACATTTTAAAAGTTTCATAAAATTTGAATAGATTTTTATAGCAAAAAGAATTAAGTACCATTAAACGGTATTAAAAGAAACATTTTGAAACAATAATAATTTTTAGTTATTATTTGTAATCCATTTATTATTCAAGAAAGAAAAAAATAATAATAATAATACTTAGACTAAAAGAGAAATACAGAAAATATATGATGCCTTTTTAAAAATATTTAAAGTTTATAAAATAATTTTTATATGTATTAAAACGTTTTTATAATTTAATTAAGGGTTAAAACCCTTTAAAAAAATAACATGATGGTGCCCGGGTTCGAACCCGGGACCTCATGTGTGTGAGTGGAGTAACATAACCAGTGAACCAAGGCATCCAGCCGCGTTAGTGTTCGCGTTTAAATTAATAAAAAGCATACCTAAACAACACCCCCAAATCCTTAAGAACCCTAGAACCCAATCGATCCAAATTGATTGTCAATTCGAGGTTGTTGGTCGAATTAACCATGGGGCTTTTGTTCCCCGACCAAAATCGAGTTTAAACATGTGTTTAATCACCTGTTTGTAGATTAATTGACTATGAACAATTGTTGAACCCAGCCGCGACCACAACAAGGCTCGATTGTTATGCAAACGTTGATGGAAATCAAATTGAACTCGTGGAAAGCTTCGAATGAAGTTCTTGATTCAAAGACCTCAATCAAAAGAAGTTAAAAATGTTCGGAAGATGGCTCTCGCTTAGCTTGCAGGTTCGTGACGAAAGGGTAATCCGATTACGTTGCTTGAGTGTTACTGGATGTAATTGATAGTTGTGAACGTTTAGTATTGGTTGGATGATTGTTTAAGTTCGTTTAATTGGTTATTATTAGCGTTTAATGCTCGACCGGTTAACTCATCGATTAAAGCTTCGGTTTCACGTTCGATCCACTCCATAACCGAATTAAAACCCAATTAAGTCTTACGTTTAAGTTCGAATCGTGTTCTGGAGACGATTGAAGTCGTTGGAGGATTAAAATTTGGAGATTTGATGCGGTTTCGAGGCTCGTCGGACTCCGGCCGAAGGTGACCGGAGCGGCTGCCGGAATTACGGGGTAAGGGGCGGGTTTTGGGTTATTTACACATTTGGTCCCTCAACTTTGAATTCTTATTATTCTATGCCCAAACTTAATATTTCAAGTTTCTAATTTGACAATTAGGCCCCCTTGAACTTAATTAAGTTTTAACTTGTTAACTTTGATAACTTATTATTATTATTTTTATTATCATTATTATTATTATTATTATTGTTATTATTATAATTATTATTATTATTATTATTATTCTTCCATAATAGTATTTATACTTTTATTAATATTAACATTATTATCATATAATATTTATAAACTTTAAATTAAATAAGAAATCATACATAAATAGCCCACCAAGTTTCATAAATAGCATAAATGGCCCTTACAAGAACTAACAAAATTAACTTTTAGTTAACAAAAAAAAAATACGAGATGTTACACCCATGACGACTTACAATCTCATCAACGTATATACGAGCTAACCTTGATGTCTTGTAAGTGTCACGTATAGGTATAAAATGTGCCGATTTGGTCAATCGGTCAACGATCACCCATATGCTATCATGTCCTCGAGAGGTTCGGGGTAGCTTGGTTATGAAGTCCATAGATATGTGTTCCCACTTCCACATAGGGATCTCGGGTTGCTCAAGTAATCCACTTGGACGTTGATGTTCGGCTTTAACCTTCGTACACGTGAGGCACTTAGCTACATAAGTCGCTATATCTTTCTTCATTCCAGACCACCAATATTGACCGCGCAGGTCCATGTACATTTTATCGGAGCCAGGATGAATAGAATAACGAGTTTGATGAGCTTTGTTCATGATAAAGGTACGAAGATTATCACGATTTGTAATCCAAATTCGATTTGCGAAGTACATCAACCCATTAGGTTTCGTTTCCAATCGGGTTAAAAGATTAGGCTCCAGTTCATCCTTCATTCTTCCTTCTTGTTGCACCACTTGTTGAGCCTCCAAGATACTAGACTCGATGTCACTATCTATTCTCAAGTTTTGTAGCAGTACGGTAGTCTCGTTGACATCTAGTCGAATCTCAGTATCGAACTCACCCAAAGTGTCAAACCATTGACGTCGATCGCGAATTTATTGGAATGAGTCATCTTGTTGTGAATCTTTTGACTTAGTGCATCGGCTACAACGTTTGCTTTACCAGGATGGTAACGAATGTCACAATCGTAATCACTAATCAACTCCACCCAACGACGTTGTCTCATATTGAGATCTTTTTGATTGAAAACGTGTTGAAGGCTTTTGTGATCGGTGTAGACTATACATTGTGTACCATACAAGTAGTGTCTCCAAATCTTCAAAGCAAAGACAACAGCACCAAGCTCGAGATCGTGTGTTATGTAATTCACCTCGTGAACCTTCAATTGTCTCGATGCATAAGCTATGACCTTCCCTCGTTGCATGAGAACACAACCAAGGCCTTGTTTAGAAGCATCACAATACACGGTGAAATCGTCATTACCATCGGGTAGGGTCAAGATGGGAGCGTTGCACAACTTGTGCTTTAACGCTTCAAAAGCTTCTTCTTGATCGGAACCCCACTCGAATGGTTTGTTCTTTTGAGTCAAAGTAGTGAGTGGCTTCGTGATCCTTGAATAGTTGGCAATGAATCGCCGATAGTAACCAGCAAGAGCAAGAAAAGAACGAACTTCGGTAGGAGTCGTAGGAACACACCAATTCTTCACAGCTTCCACCTTTGTAGGATCAACGTGAATTCCTTGGCTATTCACCACGTGTCCTAGAAATTGAACTTCCTCGAGCCAGAAGTCACACTTCGAGAACTTCGCGTACAATTGCTCTTTCTTCAGCAACTCAAGAACCAATCTCAAATGCAATTCATGATCGGTGTTGGATTTAGAGTAGATAAGTATGTCATCAATGAAAACGATCACAAAATTGTCTAGATAAGGCTTGCATACTCGGTTCATGAGATCCATGAAGATAGCAGGAGCATTGGTTAAACCAAAAGGCATCACCAGAAACTCATAGTTCCCATAACGAGTACAGAAAGCGGTCTTTGGGATATCATCATCATGGACTCGCAATTGATGATAGCCAGAACGTAAATCGATCTTCAAGAAAATACAGCTCCTTGAAGTTGGTCAAACAAATCATATTACGAGGAAGAGGATAACGGTTCTTGATGGTAAGCTTGTTAAGCTCACGATAATCGATGCACATACGAATGATCCATCTTTCTTCTTCACGAAAAGAACCGGTGCACCCCAAGGCGAAGAACTAGGACGGATGAAGCCCTTCTCGGATAGCTCTTGAAGTTGACTAGAGAGTTCTTGCATTTCCGATGGTGCAAGTCGATATGGTGACTTAGCCACGGGGTTTGCTCCCGGTATCAAGTCGATTTTAAACTCAACTTCACGCACGGGAGGTAAACCACTAAGGTCATCGGGAAATACTTCAGGAAAGTCTCGTACGATAGGGACATCCTTAAGTTCTTTCTCTTTGACTTTTGTGTTGACCACGTAAGCCAAGAAGGCCATATACTTATTTCTTAAGCACTTTCGGGCTTGAGTGCAAGACATGAGTTTAAGTCCTTTGGAAGATTTTTCACCGAACAGCTTCAAGGTATCACCAGAAGGTAATGGTATACGTATGCACTTCTCAAAACAAATGATTTTGGCATGGTGTTTGGCTAACCAATCCATACCAATGATGACGTCGAAGCTTCCAAGTTTCATAGGGATAAGATCGATAAGAAAATCATGCGTGTCAAGACTTAAGATGCAATCACGAATGATGACGTCAACGGTGATCGGTTCTCCATCGGCAACTTCAACGGTAAGAGGTCTTTCTAGTTTCGTATGTGGCTTAGCAAGTATGGGTTCAAACTCTAACGAAACAAAACTCTTATCGGCTCCAGAATCAAATAGAACGTAGGCATAAGTTTTATTAATAAGGAACATACCTGTTCAATTTTTAAGGTATTTAACGACACAGGTAATGTATGAAAAGAATTGGATCACAAAAGTTAAAGGTGAGTTAACATACCATTCACAACATCCTGTTTGCTTGTGCTTGGTTAGCATTGATATTGAAAGCACGTCCTCGGGCTTGTGGAACATTACCCATAAGATGAGGGCATTATGGACGGAAATGACCAGGTTCCCCACAGTTGTAGCAAACACGGTTTGTGACCACGGCGGCATTGTTAGGTGCACGGTGGCAAGTTGCCACCAAATGACCATATTTACCGCATAAGGTGCAGATACGGCATGGTTGATTCCCCAGATGATGATACTTACAAGTGTTGCACATAGGCTGAGGACCAGCATAAGCCCTAGCCCCAGGCACTTGTGCCACAAGTGTAGCCGCAGGTACAAGTTGTCTTTGGGGTTGTTTGAGTGCAGCCACGGCATAGTTGCATGCCGGTGTAAACTTGCGCTTCTTCTTGTTATTGTTGTTGTTGGACGGTTCAACTTTGGTCTCCTTAACGGCCTCGGTAGCCGTCTTTTCCACCTTCTTTGCACCCTTCACAGACATGTTGCCCGCTCGTATATGGTTCTCGGTGAGTTGAGCGGTGATAGTAATGGCATCTTCCAAAGTTGTGGGTCGGCTACCCACCACATCATCTTGAATTTAGGGTGGTACACCCTTAATGAACTTCTCGATGTTGCAGGGGGCAGTGTCGACCATATGGGGCAGTAGTAGACTCAACTCATGATGCCTAGTTGAGTAGGCCAAATGATCACCATCGTTTTGCTTCAAATTCCAGAATTCCTCCTCCAACTTTTGCAGTTCGCTTCTCGGGCAGAACTTCGCGATGGCGATGTTTTTGAACTCTTCCCAAGTAAGTGCCAGAATAGCATCGGGCCCACGATTTCTCTTCTCGCTATTCCACCAGGTGAGAGCCCTTTGTTGGAGCATGCTAGTGGCATAACGAACTTTGAGTGCCTCGGGACACTCACAGTTGACAAAAGTGTTTTCCATGCTCTCGAACCACTCAAGAAGACCAGTGGCTCCTTCCTTGCCACTAAAACTAGTGGGTTTTCAAGAGCTAAAGTGCTTGAAAGTGCAAGTTTGGTTGTTGCGCCCTTGGTTAGCACTATTCTCTCCATGACCGTTGTTGCTAGAGTTGGTCATTAAGGTGCTATTGAGTTCAGCAACCATGGCTGGGATGACAGCAGCCATTTGTCAGGCAATCATGGCGGCTAGCTTACGATCAGAACTTCCACGCTTTCCATGATGACGAGACATGCTGGAATATGCAAAATGGGTTAGATACGGGGAAAAGAATAAAAAGGATTATAATTCAACAAGGATAAGGCAAGAGTTGTAAGGCACATGGAATGGTTCCATATGGTAACGCATTACCATTTGGAAACGTTGACACGTCAAGGTAAGTTGACCCATTCGCCTTAGGAATTTGTGTATGTTGACCATAGTTTATCACTCATCCCAAAGATCCCCAGGTAAGCATAACTAGTCCCGTAGGATTTATGCGATATGCTTGCCTTAGCCCGAGGGCCTTTTGCTAGGAAATCTAGAATACAGGTGTCTATGTGTCACACAAATTTCTTAGGTTCATGAAATCAAAACCTTGATGAGATTTTACATAGATTAGACATAAGTCTAAGGATTCAAGTCATAAGCATAAGTATACGATTCCACGTGTCGTCGAGAATAAGATTAAGAAGTTTCATTTGTCGGGGAGAGTCAAAGTGTCAAAAGTAAGTTTAGGGAGACACATAACAAAGTTTAAACAATTACAAGGCAACCTATGTTAAGGCATCAAGTTGTACATAAGTATGGCATAGCATTATGTAGCATGCAAACAATATATATAATTCCAAGAATATAAATATTATTCTATGAGGTTCATGCATAAGCTATAGTCTAGGTCACCATTTCTAATAACCTAAATCCCTATAGTTATGGGCTCTGATACCAATCTGTCACACCCCAACCTTGACGGCGGAAACGTCGAGATGTGAGGGTTAAGATTGTTCACAACCACATAACGCTATAATTAAATGTAAATATTAAAATTATAAGCTTCAAAAGGAAATACAAACATAAGTATCAAACATGAAATAAGTTCAAACATAAATCAAAACATAACATAACATTTTATTTATTAAACTAGGTCCAAGTCCTAGTTTTATTGCGAGCTTCAAAGGTCCACTTTAAACTTGGGGATTTCCTGAAACATGATGAAAATAAAAGGTTAACTATAAATAGTTGGTGAGTTTCCAAGGTTTTCATACATAATATGATAAAGTTACAAGTAGCAATTCATGTCATAGGTCATAAGCAAGTAAGGTTATATAACACATATCGTTACAACCAAACCTCGACTTGATTACAAGTATATAAGATTGGCTAAGTGTATTTGGTTCCCATGATGAACAAACATACGTCATCAGGAGCCGGCAATACCTCGGCTTTAGCACCAAATAGGCTTGTCAGGCCCAAAGATCTAAGACGTCGCTAGGCTAGCAATAGCCAATGATTGTAAACAAAAATATGTATCTCATATAAACACTTACAATACACAAATAACCATGACAAAAGTATGAATTGCAAGTGCTTTACAAGTCTAAATGTTTATAAGTGTGTTAAGTATAAGTAATCATGTTTCGCCCCAAATTAGTGTGAAAAAGGTAAAAAAAAGGGCAAGGAAAACTCACATGATGTTTAAGTGTATAAGATGGTAATAAGAATTAAATGACGTTCCAACGAGTTCCTTTACAAGATACCTAAACGTATATATTACAAGTATAAGTTTAACAATAAGATTAACGTTTTAACGATTTAATGAGAACTAGAGTTTCAAGGAAAATTTGGGGTTTTGATAAATAGTACTTAATAATGAAAACATTTTATTTTAAATTTCAAAGAAAAGAATAGTACTAATTATATAGTTTGTCATAAAGAAATGAACAATAATTAACAAAGCTTAGATATAAAATGTAAATATCTTTTTATATTTATTAGCGTAAATTATGATTTTAAACAATAATATTTGAACTAATAGTATTTTTAGTGAATTACATCATTATTTAAGTTTATTTTTATAAAAATAACCTAAATACAATCTTTGTTTTATAGAAATATCAAAATTATTCAAAGAAATAAATTTACAAGAATTAGTTAAGTGACCTTAAAAATTAATAAAGTTTACAAAAATTCAATAATTTTCTATATTTTTTGAAGCTGAAAAAGCCCTAAAAAATAGTGGAGGTCACTGGGCTCGAACCCGGGACCTCAACTATGGAATGTGAGTGTGGAACCATTAGGTTGGGTAGCCTATGCCTGTTAAGGATTGGTTTCCTTTTCTTAAAACAACCAAAATCCATAAATCCCCAATTCCACATAAACCCTAGAATCGATTTGAGCCACATTGAAGATCAAATCCTTATTGTTAATGTTGGTAATCATGGGGCTTTCATTCCCAATGTCAATTCGAACATGTGTGTATATTTAATTACCCGAATACGTTTGGATTGAAGAAGAACCCAACGAAGAACAAGCCGCGGACAGAGATGTTCAATCGATGAGTAATCACCAACGATAATCAAATTAAACTTGTGGGTAGTTTCGGATGTGGATCTTGATGCAAAACCCTCAATCAACTGAAGTTAATAATGCTCAGAAGGTAGTCTTAGTTCGAGTTGCAGGTTTGCGATGAAAGGGAATCAGATTGCGTTGTTTGAGTGTTATCAGATGTAATTGATAGTTGTGAACGCTTATTATTGGTTAGATGATTGTTTAAGTTCGTTTAATTTGGTTACTATTAGCGTTTAATGCTCGAACGGTCGTGGGGTTTACGTCGTCGGTTACTCGATCGATTGCGGGTTGTAACCGCCCCATAAACATGATTAAATGGTATAATCTCATTCGAAACCTATACACGAATGAATTTGGAACGTTTTGGGATCAAGAAACGGCCAAAAATTGATGTTTGTGAGGTGGTCGGAGCTCGGCCGGAGTTTCGCCGGAGCTCCCGCCGGATAATCACGTGTCAAGAGGGAAAGGGGGTTGGCTTTTATGATTTTACAGAAATGGTCCCTAAAGTTTGTTTGTTAACATTTCATGTGCAAACTTTATTTTTGAAAGTTTGTAAATTGACACCAAGGCCCCTTGAGTTAATTACACCTTAAGTTCTATATAATTTAACTTTCAAAGTTGCAAAACTTATTATTATTAGTCTTGTTATTAGCATTATTATGATTATGTTTATTATTATTATTATTATCATTATTATATTTTATTTAATATTTAACATTACCAATCTTCAAATTAAAGAATTAAAGGCAAATTAAGAAATAAGCATAAGTAATCCATAAATTTCATAATGGGCATAAGCAGTCCTTACAAGAACTTAACAAAAGTAACTTTTAATTTAACGAAAAAAAACGAGATGTTACATAACTTATTGTTGAGGATCCACAAAAATAAATTAAGGTAACTTACTATTAAGGTAAGGATAATCACTCCTATCTTAATAGTGAATTTTATAGAAACACAATATAGCAAAATGAAAGGTTTCATCAAAGAACGGAATTCACCCCTATTTTGATGAGGTCATTTCATTTGAGGAGAATAAACATCCATAAAATTTTAAACAGGTGATATTATCATCAAGGTATGGATTTCACGCCTATCTTGATGATTGAATCTCCTAATAACAAGAAAACAATCGAGAACTGACCTTCGTCACCAAAGTACGGGGTTCAATCCTATTTTGGTGGGGTCATCTCATTCGTGAAGTATGAGTTCCAAAGGAAAATAATTGAAATCTATCCTCAAAAGAAAATCACCCCGATTCAAAGGATGGGATTTCATAAAACACACAATACAAAAATTGAAAACCATCACTAAGATACGAAATTTTACTCCTATTTTAGGGAAGTAATTCCATTCGTAAATTACGAATTCATAAAACCAAGAAAGAGGAAATCGTCATCAAGGTATGAGGTTCACTTCTGTCTTGACGATGAGATTTCGTAAGAACAATGATAGCGAATGGAAAGTCATCACCAAAGTAAGGGAGTCACCCCTGTTTTGATGAGGTAGAATCATTTAGGGGATACGAGTGTCCTTAGTCAGAAGTTGACTTGTGGACTCTTGCATTGCCTACAATGCAAAACAGTTTGAAGTTTTCATAAAACTCATCTTAGCAAATGAAGAGAATATCGGCTGGAAATTCAAGAACTTCAAATTACATCAATGTAACATTAACAGGTGAAGACAATCATGCTTGCTAGGATTAAGGTTAAAGTTCGGGATAACAGAGTTAATTGTGTTAGGTTCTCTAATCTTGAATGGTTTAAGTCAGGAAGACAAGGTATCCCGGGATGCAGGTATTTCACTTTCGGCATTGCATGATTTCAGTTATGGGACACACTTTAAGGACATTTGGAAACCCCAAGTAACAATTTTAAGTTTTAAAAACATTCGCTTTAGACGACCAATATCTTTGGATATATTAAGATCCATGTACATGTTGGTCAAGGTATGAAGATAGTTACATAAGGCGCACAACGTATAACGTTGTTTAAACGTAGGAGTTGAGAAGTATAACGAGTTTAATATTAACGAGAACATTCTGTAAGATAGGAATGAGAAGCTATTAGAATTTCGATGATAAACCAGTCCAAGGAATCAAGGATTTTTGATATTTTAAATATAAACTGGATGGTTCCATTTGGTAACGCATTACCATTTGGAAACGTTTACACGTCAAGGTAAATTGACCCATTTGCCTTAGAAACTTGTGTATGTTGACCATAGTTTATCACTCATCCCAGAAATCTCCAGGTAAGCATAATTAGTCCCGTAGGATTTATACGATATGCTTGCCTTAGCCCGAGGGCCTTTTGCCAGGAAATCCAGAATACAGGTGTCTATGTGTCACACAAATTTCTTAGGTTCATGAAATCATGTAAGGCCCCATTCCCGGGACGCTTACAGCTGGGTTCTCATCGCACATAAAACATATAATTACATTTGTATTTAATAAATCGCAGCGGAAAACTAAAACAAACTTTCATTTCCATGTAAAAGCTTTTGCAAGTTAATACAACATTCATTACAAAACAGCTTGTTCGCATTACAATGCAAAAACATTAATCAAAAGAATGCCATCCCAAAAGAGCTGAGTAGCTTCACGGTGTGCCATCCTCAGCAAACATTACCTGCCAACTGGAAAACATATAAAAAGTCAGCGTTGCTGAGTGAGTTCTAGTTTTATTACAAAACATACTTTACTGTCATATAAAACCATTCGTTACTTTTACATGATCACACATCGTACGTACACATAGATAATATCATTATTATCTTCTTCATTCATTCATTCGTTCATTCATACTTCGTTCTTTCATACATAATCTTTTGTTCCTTTATACGTTCGTTCCTTCGAGTCTGTTGCGACAACAGGGTCGCTCACCTCATTAACAATCCCAATGACTTCGCGCTATCCGAGTCTGTTGCAACCATATAGTTGCTCACCCCAATTGCCAATCTCAACAATAGCATGCTTTCCGAGTCTCTTGCAACCATAGGGTTGCTCACCTCATGGCAACTTCACAATAACGCGTAGTCCGAGTCTGTTGCAACAACTGAGTTGCTCACCTCCTTTCTCTGGCCATCTTAATGATGCCTATGATCCGAGTCTTTTGCAACCACACGTTGCTCACCCCATTGGCAATCTCCATGACTGCCTGTGATCCGAGTCTTTTGCAACCACACGTTGCTCACCTCATTGTATGCTTGCAAGCCTTTCCTTCATTCATTCGTCATTCAATAATGCATGCATTTTTACTTTATGTTCCCCTTTCATTATCTTTCACTTTACGTTACATCATACTTCATTTATTCATTAACATGACACATAGGTCCACAAGAAAGATAGCATACATCATAATAAGGAACATATCATACACATTCATCATCATTATACAGGGCAACATCATGCATACATAACAAGCCTTAATCATGCAACATCATCATCATCATCATCGTGCCCAACATGCTTTCTAAGGCCTCAAGCGTCATCTTACAAACTCTATGGGAACCTTTACGTCAAAACTTACATCTGCACTTTCCCCGAAAGTCAGAATTCAATCTACACCTTCCTCGGGTACAACAGCCCTATTCGGGCGTATGGACACCCTTCAGTCGCGTGGCCTCCATGCGACTGAACACTATGCGAATGGACTCATGCGGATGAACAACTATGCGAATGAACATCCAGTCGTGCGAATGGACAATGCGGATGGACCTCATGCGAATGGGATTAATGCGAATGAGCACTTATGCGACTGGACCTTCAGTCGCATGACCTCCATGCGACAGGCCTTTCAATCGTGTGAATGGACCTTCAATCGTGCGAATGGACATTCAATCGTGCGAATGGACATTCAATCGTGCGAATGGACCCCAATCGCACCCTAATCGGCCGTATGGCCTCCATTCGGCATCTAGTCGGTCGCCTAGCCCTAACTGATGCAGAATGCAGTTCATCCCGACTGCAGCCGAGGGTTTTCGGCCTCCAACTCATCCAAACCCATTTTAAGCCTAAATCGACCATCCTAAACCTTAGGAATGCATACCATAACACCATACAAGCACACACACGCCCGGAAACATACACGAAACGCATCACACACATCACACCCAAATGGGTCAAACACATACACATACAAAAACGGGTTTTTATGCTTTCCAGCCCCAAAATCGTTTGAAAACAGGTAAAAGTGGGGTTCTAGAACTCACATAAACGAGCACAACGACAAGAGCTTTGATTTGGCTTGCTTCACGACGATTTTGGCGACTCGAACCAACTCGAACCAACTCGAACCAACTTTTCCTCTTTTTCTCTTCTTTCTCTCTTCTTCTCTTTATGAAGCTGAAATGTGGGGTGTGTGGGGAGAGTGGGCTGCCCTCTCCCTACTAATATCACCACATTTCCCAACTTTTCTTCGTTGGCGAGTTTGGCCCCTCGACTTTTGGATTTTATTTTCTTTTCTTTCTTCACCGGCTTCAAAATAATAAATATTCGGGTGTTACAAATCAAAACCTTGATGAGAATTTCATAGATTAGACATAGAGTATACGGAATTAAACTTATGATGATAAGTGTAGATTCCACATGTTGTCAAGGATAAGTTTAGAAACCTTCATTAGTCGGGGAGAATCAAAGAGTCAAAGTTAAGTTTAGGGAGACAAGTAACAAAGTTTAAACAATTACAAGGCAATCCTATGCTAAGGGATCAGGTTGCACATAAGAGGGCATAGCATTATGTAGCATGCAAAACAATATACTTTTACAAGAATAATAATATTATTCTATAAGGTTCATGCATAAACTATAGTCTAGGTCACCATTTCTAATAACCTAAATCCCTATAGTTATGGGCTCTGATACCAATCTGTCACACCCCAACCTTGACAGCGGAAACGTCGAGGAGTGAGAGTTAAGATCGTTTATAACCACATGATGCTATTATTAAATCCAATATATTATTCATAAGTTTCAAAGGTACATTACAAGCATAAGTCTCAAATGAGAACACAATATAAGAAATATAACAAGCTCATTCTTTAAGTTAACTAGGTCCATTCCTAGGTGTGAACAACTTCGAAAAAAAGCGATCAACCTTGAGTATTTCCTGAAATATGTTAAAAATAAAAGGTCAACAATAATGTTGGTGAGATTTCCATAGTTTGCAATACATAAGTATATAAAAGATGGCAATTCATGTTGTAAGTTAGAGAACAAAGTAAACTAGGGATGTAAGATAGAAATGCACAATCAAACCTCGACAAAGTCTTACAAGTCTCAAACGTTTAAAAGTATATACGATTAGCTAAGTGTACTTGGATCAACCAAGCAGGCTTGTCTGGCCCATAGATCTATGACCTCGCTAGGCTAGCAATAGTTAATGATTTTACATATATTCGACATTACATGGTAGCTACAAGGTTCAACTAACCACAACATACAGGAGAAATGCCATAAGTTTACAAGAATCAAACGTGTTTACAAGTGCAAAGTTTATAAAGTAACATGTTTCACCCCAAAAGTGTAAAATATGAAAAAAGGGTATAGAAATACTCACATGATCAATAAGTATATAATTGACGATTAATAAGAGTAATAATAGGCGTCGTTCCGAACGTAACCGTCACGAGACACCTAATTATATAATTACAAGATTTACGTATTAATAATAAGTTTAATGAATTAACAAGAATTAGAGTTTCAAGTTGGTATTTGGGGGTTTTCTTAACTAAATTAATTAAAATAAAATAATTAATTATGCTTTGTTTCAATGAGAAAATTTGAATATACTAATTGAGCATTTTTGTAATAATAAATACCAAGGAAAAATAATTTGTAATAAAATTTAGTTATAAGTTTGAATAAGCTTTTATAACTTTTAAAATATTCGTCATTTAAACAATAATATATAGATATTGTTTGAACAATTACTTAAGTGATTTAACCCACTATTAAAGTCTATTTTATAAGAAATAAACTAAATATATTATTTGTCAAAAATATTTAATAAACATATTGAAATATTTCATAAAATAAAATTTACAGAAATATAATATGGTGTCTTAAAATTAAAAAAGTTTATAAAATGAATTTTATAATTTTTTTAAACATCTGGATTTTAATTGATGGCCTAAAAGCCTTAAAACAAAAGAACATGAGGGTCCCAGGGTTCGAACCCGGGACCTCATGTTAAGGATGCTTATAACTTAACCAGTGAACCAATGGCCTCAACCGCGGTTTGTATTTCGTTTTAATTTCTTATAAACATAACTCAAGCAACACCCCCAAATCCTATGAACCCTAATTTGACAAATCCCAAAATTAAACCTTAATTCGTTTAAGATAGCGAAATCAATGTTAGGGCTTTTAATCCCCAATTTCGAGTCTATCTGCATAACTAATTACCTAGATTAAAGTTTAAATCAATGAGAACGAGAAGAGGAATAAGCCGCGACTGTGGGGAGTTGCTCCAAGATGATTTGCTTGATGATAACCCAATTACTTGCAGGTTTAGCTTCTTTAGAAAATGGAAAATGAAAGCCCTCTGTCGATTTGTAATGAAGTTGTATAGATGGTGGAGTTCGACTAGGCTACACGTTCACGATGAAACGAAAATCGAATGCGAAGTTTTGTGATTTCAGATGAAATTGGAAATGGAAATCAATTAGAGATAGTTAAACGATTGTTTAGTTTCAATTAATTGTGTTATTACTGGTTTTTAGTGCACAAACGGCACTATGGTTAAAGCCTTCGGTTACATGATTTGTTGGAGTTCGTAACAGTTGTTTAACTCCATTAAAGACCATAACTGAATTCAGAACACGATCGTGAACCGGTTGGGCGCGTTTGGGTTCGAAATCGAGCGAATCTATTCGGTTTTGGCCTCCCCGGAGAGTTGGCCAAGACCGGCGGCCGGAATTTCGAGCCGACAACGATATGGGGTGTTTTTTTACGATTTTACACTATTGGTCCCTGTAGTTTTAAGGGTTATTATTTTATGGAATTAATTTTCTTTTAAAGTTTCCAAAATGACTAAACACCCCCTTAACATAATTTAACTTTAAGTTCACTCCTTTTTAGGATTAGTAACTTTAAATGATTATTATTACTATCAATATTATTATTTTTGTTAATATTGTTATTATTAGTATGATTATTGTAATTTGGTATTATTAGAAACATTAATTATTTATTAAGTAAGTATTTAACACCAAAAGCTTCCAAGTTAAAGAATTAAAACAACTAAGGCAAAAGCATAAATAGCCCATAAGTTTCACCTATGATAAAAATGGTCCTTTCAAGAATTTAACGATGCAACCTTTTAATTAACTCAATAATACAGGATGTTACATACAGGGCAACATCATACATACATAACATGCATAATCATGCAACATCAACATCATGCCCAACATGCTCTCTAAGGCCTCAACAATCGTCTTACATGAAATTACGGAAACCTTTACGTCCAAACTTACATCTGCACTTTCCCCGAAAGTCAGAAGTTAAACTACACTTCTCCTCGGGTGCAACAACCCTATTTGGGCGTATGGACACCCTTCAGTCGCATAGCCTCCATGCGACTGAGCATCATGTGAATGGACTAATGCGGATGGACCTCATGCGAATGGAACTAATACGGATGAGCACTTATGCGACTGGACCCTCAGTTGCATGACTTCCCATGCGACTGGCCCCAATCGTGCGAATGAACTCTTAATCGTGTGAATGAACCCCAATCGCACCTCAATCGGCCGTATGGCCTCCATTCAGTCGCCTAGCCCTAGCTGGTGCAGAATTCAGTTCATCCCGAACCCAATCTGCCATTTTCGACCTCCAAGCTCATCCAAACTCATTCTAAGCCCAAATCAACCATCCTAAACCTTAGGAATGCATACCACAACCCCATTCAAGCACACACAAGCTCAAAAACAAGGCTCAAACGCATCATACATACACATACACATACGGGTCAAAAATGCACACACACAAAAACTCGATTTTCAGATGCGTTCCAGCCCCAAATCATTCAAAAACGTTTAAAAGAGGGGTTCTAGAACTCACACAAACGACCACAATGAGAAGAGCTTCGATTTGACTCGCTTCTCAATGATTTTGCTCACTCGAACCAACCCGAACCAACTTTTCTTCCTCTTTTCTTCCTTTCTCTCTTCTCCTCTCTTGTTTGGCTAATATATGAGTGTGGGGAGAGGGTAAGGGCTGCCCTCTCCCTTTATATACCCCCTCTCACCTGTCTTTCTTTCGTTAGCAAGTTTGGTCCCTCGACTTTGGACTTTACTTCTTTTCTTCTTTCGTCGGCTTCAAAATAAATAAATAACCAGGTGTTACATATGAATACTTTGATCGATCAATTGACCAAACGGAAGCGATTTAAGAGATGCTGAACATTTCATTCGGTTACCCTAATTCCTCTGAACTCTTAATTTCACTCACAAAACACACAAACAACCAATTCGATCATCACTACCGTCTCGAACCTGCAACTTAGCCGTTGTCCATCTTTTGGGTTCCATTACTCAAAATTGACAAAGGAAAATCGATCATCATCATCATAAGAAGCTTTCCAAACGATTAATTGAATCAAAAGATCATAAACATCCTGAAATGATTCATGAACAGTCGCGACTTCACCTCTCATCAATTCATCCCCATTTCAATTCAAAATATGTAATTAAACACACACTTATACTTGAATTCACTTGGGGATTGAAATCCCCAATGTTAATTTCATTAACAATCACGAAATAGAGTTCAATTAGAAGTAAATCGAAGTTAGGGTTCTTACAATTGGGGTTTTCCTAATTAATGTTTATAAAAATTATTTGGTAAACCTAAACCAGATTCAACGCCTTGGCCCAATGGTAAAACGCATTTCATATATACGGGCTACCCAGGTTCGACCTTGGGCAGCCGCATATATTTTTTGATCATTTTCTTAATCAAAATAAGCTTTTAAAAATTATTATTATATCATAATATTAATATAAAAATAGTTTTGTTAACTAAAACATTTCAGACATTTTTAAATTAATTTTTAAAGATTTTAAAACATATATATTTTTAAATTAATTACCTTCTTTAATAATAACAAGATTCATAAAAAAACATTATTAATACATTTATGTGATTTAAATGTTATATATTATAGTTCAAACTTATATTATTTCAAAACGTTTTAAAATCTATATGTTTCAAATGCTTTAATAATTAGTCAATTAATTATTTATATCATTAAATATTTAATTATTTAACCATGTTATATTGTAAATAAATAATTATTTACTCTTCACACTTTAATGCTTACCTTTATTCGTCAATTAATATAAATTAAATACTTGAGTAGTATGTAATTACGTAAGTTCACTAACGATTCATCTTTATTTTAAATCTTAATTATTTAATCAATTTTATTCCTTTAACTTTTTATTTAAATTCTTGAAACTTATAAAACAATATAGTTTTCTATTATTCATTATTCTTGTTTTAAGGTTTTGATATTATAAAACCTTTATAAAGATTATTTAAAACGTTTGAAAACTTTTTAAAATGACTTTAAATAATTTTATATTATTTTGCAAGTCATATGAATAAGTATTCAATAAATCATCTTTATCAAATTTTAAATAATTAATTCTAAAATAATTATTTCTTTTCACACATCATATTTAATCTTTATTAATTCAATAAATTAAATTATTGAATCATACACTATCATTCTTAGTCTTAAATGATTTATACCAACTTTATTGAACCAAAACATAATCGATTGCATTATTATATTTGATTTAAACATTAAAACCCCCAAATTCCAAATGAAACCCTAATTTATATTTACTCTTAAATCATATCATTATTCTAACTCTAAAACATCAACCCTCAGGTTACATCGTGAAGGAGACGTTGGAGTAATCTGTAAGGCCCCGTTCCCGGGACGCTTACAGCTGGGTTCTCATCGCACATAAAACGTATAATTACATTTGTATTTAATAAATCGCAGCGGAAAACTAAAACAACTTTCATTTCCATGTAATGCTTTTGCAAGTTAATACAACATTCATTACAAAATAGCTTGTTCGCATTACAATGCAAAAAAAAACATTAATCAAAAGAATGCCATCCCCAAAAGAGCTGAGTAGTCGCCCGTGCCATCCTCAGCAAACATTACCTGCCAACTAGAAACACATCAAAGTCAGTGTTGCTGAGTGAGTTCTAGTTTTATAAATACAACATACTTTGCTTCCATATAAAACAATTCGTTACTTTTACATGATCACACATCATATGTACACATAGATAATATCATTATTATCTTCTTCATTCATTCATTCGTTCATTATGACATTACTTGCGCATCGGACATCATCCGTACCAATACCATGTGCTACACCCCGGTTAGTCGTAGCTACCGGGCCGAAGTCAACAAATGAACAGCTAAACGTATGCTACGATACTAGGAGTAACCATCAGTCTTAGCTACTGGGCCGAAGTCAACAAATGAACAGCTAAACGTATGCCACAGTACTAGGGGCAAGCGGTAGAGGCACTACACGTTTGGTCAATCACAAAGAAGGACCCTGTTATCCATGTTTGCAAGACTTCTTTCATTCGTTCATTAATGCATACATTCGTTCATTGTGTTCCTCTTTCTTTATCTTTCACTTTACGTTACATAATACTTCGTTCATTCATCATAATAGGTAAAGCCATAGGAAAGATATTATACATCATACTAAGGAACATATCATACACATTCGTCATCATCATACAGGACAACATCATACATACGTGACAAGCCTAAACATGCAACATCATCATCATCATGCCCAACATGCTTTCTAAGGCCTCGAGCGTCATCTTACAAACTCTATGGGAACCTTTACGTCAAAACTTACATCTGCACTTTCCCCCAAAAGTCAGAAGTCAATCTACACCTTCCTCGGGTACAACAGCCCTATTCGGGCGTATGGACACCCTTCAGTCGCATTGCCTCCATGCGACTGAACATCATGCGAATGAACTAATACGGATGAACACCTATGCGAATGAACATCCAGTCGTGCGAATGGACAATGCGGATGAACACCTATGCGACCGGTCCTTCAGTCGTGCGAATGGACCTTCAGTCGTGCGAATGGAACTTTAGTCGCATGACCCCCATGCGACTGGCCCTTCAATCATGCGAATGAACCCCAATCGTACGAATGGACCACAATCGCACCCTAATCGGCCGTATGGCCTCCATTCGGCCTCCAGTCGGTCGCCTAGCCCTAACTGATGCAGAATGCAGTTCATCCCGACTGCAGCCGAGGGTTTATGGCCTCCAAACTCATCTAAACCCATTTTAAGCCTAAGTCGACCATCCTAAACCTTAAGGATGCATACCATAACATTATTCAAGCACAACCAAGCAAGAAATCAAGCCCCAAACGGGTCCTACGCATACATACACACATACATACGGGTTTTCACCCAAAAACGCGAAAAAGGGTTTTCAGATGTGTTCCAGCCCCAAAATCATTCAAAAACATGTAAAAGAGGGGTCCTAGAACTCACATAAATGAGCACAACGACAAGAGCTTCGATTCGGCTTGCTTCACGACAATTTTGGCGACCTGAACCGACCCGAACCAACACTTTTCCTTTTCTCTTCTTTCTCTCTTCTTCTCTTTATGAAGCTGAAATGTGGGGTGTGTGGGGAGAGTGGGCTGCCCTCTCCCTACTAATATCACCACATTTCCCAACTTTTCTTCGTTGGCGAGTTTGGTCCCTCGACTTTTGGACTTTATTTTCTTTTCTTTCTTCACCGGCTTCAGAATAATAAATATTCGGGTGTTACAAGTCCACCCCCCTTAAATAGGTTTCATCCCCGAAACCTGTTATTCGTCGAAAAAATGTGGGTAATGCTGTCTCATTTCTTCCTCAGTCTCCCACATTGACTCGGATCCCTTCCTGTGCTTCCACTGTACACGCACAAGAGGAACCACTTTATTCCTTAGCCTATTCTCCTTTCGGTCGATGATTGCCACTGGTTGCTCCACATAATTGAGCCGTTCATCTACTTCGATATCTTCCAATGGGACAACCATATCTTCATCTGCTAAGCACTTCCTTAGATGAGATACATGGAATGTCGGGTGAATCCCACTTAACTCATCTGGCAACTCCAATCTATAGGCCACCTCCCCTACTCGAGCAATGATTCGGAAAAGGGCCTATATATCTTGGGCTCAACTTGCCTCGCTTTCTGAATCTGATAATACCCTTCCAAGGTGAGACCTTCAACATAACCCGGTCACCCACCTGGAACTCAATTGGCCTACATCGCTTATCGGCATACGACTTCTGCCTATCTTTGGCTGCCTTCATGAAGGCTTTAATCTTTTCAAGCTTCTCTGTCATAGCCTCGATTACCTCGACGCTCCCCAATTCCTTCTGACCAATATCACCCCAACAAACGGGTGTTCTGCATCTTCTACCGTATAGCATCTCATATGGCGGCATACCAATGCTGGCATGATAGCTGTTGTTGTAGGAGAATTCAACTAACGGTAGGTGGTCATCCCAACTTCCACAAAAATCAATCACACATGCTCGAAGCATGTCTTCCAATGTCTGAATGGTCCTTTCTGACTGACCATCGGTTTGGGGATGATAAGCCGTGCTAATATGTAACCTCGTCCCCATAGCGTCGTGGAATTTCTTCCAAAATTTAGATGTAAACCGAGTGTCGCGATTAGACACGATAGACACCGACACACCATGACGAGCTACAATTTCATTGATGAACAGATCAGCCAACCTCTCAGATGAATACGTCTCGCGGATCGGTAGAAAATGAGCGCTCTTCGTCAGACGATCAACTATTACCCATATGGCATCATACCTTTTCGGAGTACGTGGCAGCTTCGTAATGAAGTCCATGGTGATGTGCTCCCACTTCCATTCAGGTATATCCAAAGGTTGGATCTTCCCATACGGCTTTTGATGTTCTGTCTTCACTTGTAAGCAAGTAAGGCACTTACTCACATAGTCCACGACGTCACGCTTCATACCCGACCACCAATAATCTTTCTTCATGTCATGGTACATTTTCGTGGCACCAGGATGAATGGAGTATCGAGTCTTGTGGGCTTCATCCATTATCTTCACCCGTAGATCCCCAAAACAAGGAATCCACACACGACGAATCGAGTTCTAACACCGAGTGTGTTTTCACCCAATTCCCCAACCAGACCTCTCATTCTTTCCGAGTTAAGGTGATCTTCTTTCAATGCCTCATCTTGAAACTCCTTAACTTGCTTCATCACATCGGAGGTCATGATTAATTGATAAGCTTTCACCCTAATCGGTTCGGGCCTTTCCTTTCGGCTAAGGGCATCCGCCACCACATTAGCTTTGCCTGGATGGTAATGGATCTCGCAATCATAATCCTTTATAAGTTCCAACCATCGCCTCTGCCTCATGTTCAGGTCTTTTTTCTCGAAGAAGTACTTCAGACTCTTGTGGTCAGTGAATATGGTGCACTTCGTCCCATAAAGTAGTGCCTCCAAATCTTTAACGCAAAGACCACGGCTGCTAGCTCCAAGTCATGAGTGGGATAATTAACCTCATGAACTTTCAACTGCTGGGATGCATAGGCTGTAACCTTCCCTCTCTGCATTAACACACACCCCAACCCTGAGTAGGAAGCATCAGAATAAACCACCAGATCTTCGCTTCCATCGGGTAATGACAGAACAGGAGCTTGAGTCAGTCTTGCCTTCAGCTCTTCGAACGCCTTCTCTTGATCTTGACCCCATACAAACTTCAGATCCTTTCGGGTCAACTTAGTTAGTGGAGAAGCAATCTTAGAGAAGTCTTGGATGAATCTTCTATAGTAGCCCGCCAAGCCCAAGAAACTACGGATCTCGGATGGCGTCTTTGGTGACCTCCATTGCATAACCGCCTCCACCTTCGCTGGGTCCACCATAATCCCATCAGGATTCACCACATGACCCAAAAACTGAACTTCGCGCAACCAAAATGCGCACTTGGAGAATTTAGCATACAATTTCTCCCTTCTCAACGTCTCTAGAACCTCTCGAATGTGACCGGCATGCTCTACTTCGCTCCTTGAGTAAATCAGGATATCATCAATAAACACAATCACTAATTTATCCAGCATCGGTCGACACACACGGTTCATCAAATCCATAAAAGCAGCTGGCGCGTTGGTCAGACCAAAGGACATGACAAGAAACTCGTAATGACCATAGCATGTGCGGAAAGCTGTTTTAGGGATATCTTGTTCCTTTACCTTCAACTGATGATAGCCAGACCGAAGATCTATTCTTGAAAACCAACTGGCACCCTGAAGCTGATCGAACAAATCATCTATTCTCGGTAAGGGGTATCGGTTCTTCACTGTCAACTTGTTCAGCTCGCGGTAGTCAATGCACATCCTCATACTACCATCCTTCTTCTTTACGAACAGGACCGGAGCACCCCAAGGAGAGATACTCGGTCTAATGAACCCCTTATCAAGCAACTCTTGCAACTGTTCCATCAACTCTTTCATCTCCGTCGGAGCCAACCGATACGGTGCTTTGGCAACAGGTTGGGCACCCGGTATCAGATCAATCTGAAATTCAATCTCTCTGTCAGGTGGTACCCCTGGTAAATCTTCTGGGAATATGTCTGGAAAGTCACACACAGCCGGTACATCAGACAGTTATGGTGTTAGTGCATCTACATCCTTTACATAAGCCAAGTAGGCGCTACATCCACGCCTCATACACTTTCCCGCCACCGCCATTGAGATCACCTTCGGGATTGTAGTAACCCGATCACCATAAACCGTTACCAAACTTCCATCAGGCGCTGTCAACCGAATCATCTTCTTGCGACACACAATGTTCGCCTCGAAGTCCGCTAACCAATCCATACCAAGAACCAAATCGAAACCACCCAAGGTCATCACGAACGGTCTAACAGGAAACTTATGACCCTCAAGTTCCACATCACAATTCTCTATCATCTCAGAAATCCTGGTAGACTTACCTATGGCAGTTTCTACATCAAAGGGCGCATCAACACGTCTGCTACTAACAGCAGCTTAGCACAGAAAGCAGCAGAAATAAAACTCCTACTAGCACCAGAATCAAATAACACAGAAGCTAAAGTCTGGTTCACTAGAAACGTACCAGACACAACGTCAGGGTCCGTCCTAGCCTCCTCCTGTGTCATGGTGAACGCTCTGGCGCTCGCCCTTGGCCCATCACTTCCCGTCTTCTTCACCCCTGAACCCTCAGTCCTCGACTTCTTACAATCTCTACTCATATGACCAGTTTCCCCACAGTTAAAACATTTTCCGACAGACAATCCTTCGCCATATGCCCTGTCTTCCCACACTTGAAGCACAAGTTTGACCCAAACCTACATTCCCCGCCGTGCTCCCTTCCACACTTGCCACACCTTTTCGACCCCGCACTTGATGTGACTACACGACGTAATCCACCCGTGCCTTTTGTTACCCATCGGGGCATCACCCCGACCAAACCGTTTCCCGTTCCATTTCGATCACACCACCCTTCTTATCGCTTCAGTCACCACCACCTCCCGCTCGTCATACAGCCTCCTGTCAAATTAACCGCCGACCTAAACGTGCTTGGCGGGCGGCGATCATATGCCGGCGAACATCCACCGTAAACCTGAATGTACCTCTTGATTTTCTGAGACAGAGGCGTCACCTGATCAGGCACGAGTCGTGCATTTCATTAAACTGGTGGTATACTGCTGGTGTGTCATGGTTCCAGCCTCCAGCTGCAGAAACTTCCTTTCCAACTTATCCATTTCCCTATGAGGACATAACTCCTCAATCACCATCTTCTTCAACTCAGGCCATTTCATTCTCCCGATTGCCCGATTACCCTCTGCTTGGACAATGTTGTCCCACCAACATAGTGCCGAGTCTACAAAAGAATGAGTGGCAAACTTCACCTTCTGATCTTCCCGACACTCACTGATGTCGAGAACGGCCTCCATCTCTCTCACCCATCGGTGAGCAGCGGTAACATTGCCATTACCGTCAAAAGTAGGGGGATTACATCTCATAAATGCCCCGTAGTTACATCCTCGCACTGCCTCTGGCACAGGCTCTTCTTCTTCCTCTTCATCATCAGATAGAACCGTTTCCGGCTCTGGTTGTTCCCGTTCTCTAGAGGATCTGTTTCTTTCTTTTCTTTCCCCTTCTCGTACAGCCTTAATAACTTCAGTCATCACAGACGGTAAGATTGTCTGCATGACCTGATGGACTTCTTCTACAACAGCCTCCTTTACTAAGGCTCTCAGATTGGCGCTTTCGTCGCCACCCTCCGGATGAGGGGTCTCTGGATCTTCATGAACCACCCTCTCAACTCTGGGTCTCCCTCTCTTGGGTCGCGGTTCAACACCGTGACCTCCACCCCTAGAAGCTTTCGAAGATCTACCTCCGGCCATCACACGCACACTGAAAGATTCAACACCAACACGGTCATTCAAGGAAATAACTCAGTTTATGTCAAGTATAGTAAGTCCCTAATTACAGTGGCCAGTTGTGATTAGCCACTTACTTTACTCTTCATACCCCAAGTATTACCTGTCCTGACTACATCAGTATTTAAATCTACATACAACACATAAAACCACATACCATGCGCACATAAAACCGGTTAACTTTACAAAAATACCTGATGGCACGCAACTACTCAGATTGGCATTCCATTCCCTTTCCGTCCATTCTCAGTTTAAGATTAGGTTATTTTGAAAATTTACCCATTTCACTTAACTTTGGCTCTGATACCAACTTGTAAGGCCCCATTCCCGGGACGCTTACAGCTGGGTTCTCATCGCACATAAAACGTATAATTACATTTGTATTAATAAATCGCAGCGGAAAACTAAAACAAACTTTCATTTCCATGTAAATGCTTTTGCAAGTTAATACAACATCATTACAAAATAGCTTGTTCGCATTACAATGCAAAAAAAACATATCAAAAGAATGCCATCCCCAAAAGAGCTGAGTAGTCGCCCGTGCCATCCTCAGCAAACATTACCTGCCAACTGGAAAACATCAAAGTCAGTGTTGCTGAGTGAGTTCTAGTTTTATAAATACAACATACTTTGCTTCCATATGAAACGATTCGTACTTTTACATGATCACACATCGTACGTACACATAGATAATATCATTATTATCTTCTTCATTCATTCATTCGTTCATTATGACATTACTGCGCATCGGACATCATCCGTACCATACCATGTGCTACACCCCGGTTAGTCGTAGCTACTGGGCCGAAGTCAACAAATGAACATCTAAACGTATGCTACGGTACTAGGAGTAACCATCAGTCTTAGCTACTGGGCCGAAGTCAACAAATGAACAGCTAAACGTATGCCACAGTACTAGGGGTAAGTGATAGAGGCACTACACGTTTGGTCAAACAAAGAAGGACCCTGTTATCAATGTTTGCAAGACTTCTTTCATTCGTTCATTAAGCATACATTCGTTCATTATGTTCCTCTTTCTTATCTTTCACTTTACGTTACATAATACTTCGCATTCATCATAATAGGTAAAGCCATAGGAAAGATATTATACATCATACTAAGAAACATATCATACACATTCGTCATCATCATACAGGACAACATCATACATACGTGACAAGCCTAAACATGCAACATCATCATCATCATCATGCCCAACATGCTTTCTAAGGCCTCGAGCGTCATCTTACAAACTCTATGGGAACCTTTACGTCAAAACTTACATCTGCACTTTCCCCAAAAGTCAGAAGTCAATCTACACCTTCCTCGGGTACAACAGCCCTATTCGGGCGTATGGACACCCTTCAGTCGCATTGCCTCCATGCGACTGAACATCATGCGAATGAACTAATACGGATGAACACCTATGCGAATGAACATCCAGTCGTGCGAATGGACAATGCGGATGAACACCTATGCGACTGGTCCTTCAGTCGTGCGAATGGACCTTCAGTCGTGCGAATGGACCTTCAGTCGTGCGAATGGACCTTTAGTCGCATGACCCCCATGCGACTGGCCCTTCAATCGTGCGAATGAACCCCAATCGTACGAATGGACCCCAATCGCACCCTAATCGGCGTATGGCCTCCATTCGGCCTCCAGTCGGTCGCCTAGCCCTAACTGATGCAGAATGCAGTTCATCCCGACTGCAGCCGAGGGTTTTTGGCCTCCAAACTCATCTAAACCCATTTTAAGCCTAAGTTGACCATCCTAAACCTTAGGGATGCATACCATAACATTATTCAAGCACAACCAAGCAAGAAATCAAGCCCCAAACGGGTCCTACGCATACATACACGCATACATACGGGTTTTCACCAAAAACGCGAAAAAGGGTTTTCAGATGTGTTCCAGCCCCAAATCATCAAAAACATGTAAAAGAGGGGTCCTAGAACTCACATAAATGAGCACAACGACAAGAGCTTCGATTCGGCTTGCTTCACGACAATTTTGGCGACCCAAACCGACCCGAACCAACACTTTTCCTCTTTTTCTCTTCTTTCTCTCTTCTTCTCTTTATGAAGCTGAAATGTGGGGTGTGTGGGGAGAGTGGGCTGCCCTCTCCCTACTAATATCACCACATTTCCCAACTTTCTTCGTTGGCGAGTTTGGTCCCTCGACTTTTGGACTTTATTTTCTTTTCTTTCTTCACCGGCTTCAGAATAATAAATATTCGGGTGTTACATAATCTTATCTTCTTATTTTTTTCTTAAGTGCACTTTATAGCTCGTGAGTTTTCCATGTGAATTCTCCATGCCCCTTTTTATTTTTCACACCTTTTGGTAAAACATGTTAATATTATAAACTTATACTTGTAAACATCTTGATACTTGTAATGCACATGCATTCATCTTTACCTTTTGTCATGGTTGCTGATATTATTGTGAGTGTTATATGAGATACATTATATATTGACGATCATTAGTTATTGCTAACCTGGCGACGTTATAGATTTATGGGCCTGACAAGCCTACTTGGTTAATCCAAGTATACTTAGCTAATCGTTTAATCTTGTAATATTGTAATCTTGTAATCTTGTAATCTATCAAGGTTTGATTGTAGCTATATGTGTTCTATAAACTTGCATAATTCATAACCATTGACATGAATTGCTACTTATAAACCTTATATATATATATATATATAATATATATATATATATATATATGTGTGTGTGTGTGTGTGTGTGTGTGTGTGTGTGTGGTGTGTGTGTGTTTATGTAACACCGGTTATTTTTGAAAAGTCAAGAATATGGAGAATAAAAGCAAGAAAGGCAATAAGGTCCAAGTGGAGGGACTAAAAATGTAAAAAGAACAAAAATCTTTGAAAAAGTTGCTGTAAAGGTGGGCATGGCCGCCCACCCTCTTTCACATCATTATCTTCTTCGGTTTTAGAGAGATAGCAGAGGAACTCTCGGTTTTGTGTAAGAAGCAGAAGAAGAAATCGAATTCAAGGTAAGATTCATGGTTTTTATGTAATTATGACGGGTTTTAGCACGGTTATGTGATTATGTGCTTATGTGGTGTGTTTGTGCTCGTGTGTATGTGTTTGGATGTTATTTCTAGGTGTTTCGAACTCTTTGTAAGCGGGTTAAAAGGAAGAACACCCAAGTTGCACCAGGTGTGTTATGATCTCAGCCCTTGATTTAATCGATTGAACAGATATAGCAGCGGAATAGCTCAGAATTAGACAAATTCAAACAAGAACAATTGATATAAAATGATAAAAGAATTTTGTTATAGAGAGAGAAATATCCGACAAAAGGAATATTGCATTAAGATTGTCGGCCTCAAAGGCACGATTACAGGTGAGTCATCTTTCCTTATAAAGGAAAGAATGACGTAGGCTGATGTCACCTGAAAGTGACATGTAACCGTTTTATAACTACTGATGTTTAACAACTACTGAAGATGTCAACAACTGACATCTCCTTACAAATGTTCCTAAGTGTTAAACATCTTATTTACAACTACTGAAAAACATAAAACTACTGAAATTACAACAACTGAAGAACAACCTCTTCAGTTGTTTACAAGTACTGAAAAGAAAAATAAACAAACTACTGAAAGGAAAAGAAAACTACTGAAGAAGAAAAAAAACCATCACAACAACTGAAGAAGCCCTCTTCAGCTGTTGTCATCAGCTGTTAACATCAGCTGATGTCTTCAGTACTTGAACATCAGACTTTGTCTTTCAGCTGTTGATCTTCAGTCTTTGTCTTCAGTACTTGTTGAAGTCTTCAGACTTTAGATCTTCAGCTGTTGTCTCAGTCTTTGTCTTCAGTACTTCAGACGTACTTCAGCAGTTGTATTCTTCAGACTTTGTAGAACAGCTGATCAGGTCTTCTTCAGCTGTTGTGATGTCTTGTGGGACTTAGAGGTTTCTCTGATCAGGCTCATTGGTTCTTTTGGTCCAACAAACTCCCCCTGAACCAATGCAGCCAAAACCTTTAAGTTATTGACGAGTCCCACTTATTTTGGCAGATAGATTGGTCTCTTTATCCTCTTGATCAGATGAGAAGTGACCCTTTTTCAGCACCGGCCTGGGAAGAAGTCTCTGATGATCTGTTTGGCATGATATGGTTGGGAGCTCTGTATTGGGGACTTGGACACCGAGCTGTTGCCCCAACCATGAGATCTACTTCCCGTGTATCAGCCTATATGATTCCTGGTGTAAGCCCTTAAAAACATGATTTGCTCATCCATTATCAGCACCTCGGGCACACCATCAAATAATCCTTCTCGACCATACACTTCAGATATGTACTTGGCCTGTTTTCCATTCTTGAGCTCAACCGTGGTTATTTGTCTATAAGCAAACTCATCTGGATGAGTTCCTTCTAAGAGCAGGTTGAGCTCTTCTTGTTTGAAGTTTTCAAGTCGTTTGTAAACCAATCCCTTCTTTATAATTTTGTTCTCTAACATCTTTTGAGGTGGTTGTTTGGCTTCATAGGCTTTCTTGAACTCTTCAACAATTTCCCAAGGGGACACTACAAGCACCACAGTGATGTCTTCGTCGACAACTCTCTTCACTTGGCCCTTGTATCTTGAAGGAATTTCTTTCTTGACAATCGGGTGTGCCACCCTAGGATCAGGCCATATCCTTACTCTTTCCCTTTGGTATTGAAAGGTATTAGCAAGGGTGTACAATCTTAATACTTCTTTCTTCATGCTGATCATTGAAGAGATGTAGCATATGCTTTGTCAATGCTTTTCAGCATTTCCTCATCATGTTTTTGCATCTGTTCCTCTTCAATCTTATCATTACATCATGCATTTGAGAAGCAGGAGTGATGGACATTGGTTTAGCCTTAGGCAAAGTAATGACTGCAGAGAGTGGCAGTCTGTCTTCATCCTCCTCTTCATCTTCATCAGGCCTCAGTACCTTTCTTTTTCTTTGGCTAGGTACATCACTGGCAATGGGTTTTAGGGGTAAAGGATTTGGTTTTGTGGGTTGGATGGTTGGTTTAGAGGGTAAAGGAGTTGTTTTAGTGGGTTGTGGAGATAGTGATTTTGAAGATTGAGGCTTTTCAGACTGTTTTAGCATTTTGGCTGTAAGGGAGGCTTGGTAAATTTTGTCAGTTCTTTTCGATTCCCAACACCAGCTTCATTCAGTACCTCAATCACTAAACCTTTGGAGTATTCTTCAGACGAACAAATCTTGGTGGTTATTGCCAAGATGTTGTCCCTGGTCCAGGCCCTTATTTCCATTAGAGATCTTCCCAAGTACTTGGCTAAAAATCTGATCATTATCTCCAGCCTTTCTCTTCTAAGGCATCATAGCTAGCCCATCTTGAATTGATCTCCTCTGTTCCATCCTTCTGATCTCGGAGTCTAGTTGTTGATGTCGAAATCCTGCCTATACAACTGCTCAATGATTTTATCCATTGAACGGTTATGGTTGGCATCAGCTTCTTTCACCATATCCTTCAGCTCCTTCTCCTTCTCAGACTCTCCTCTTCTCTTTTGATATGTGACATGAAAGTCTTTTTGACTTTCATTCACTTCAGCTCCCTTCACACTCTCCTTCTCCTCACATTTACAACCTCAGATCTTTCGCCTTCTCCCCATCTATCCTCTTCCTTTTTCTTTAACTAACTGACTCTCCCCCTTTTTGGTTGCATTGGGTGCAAGGGTTTGAGCAGTAGAAAGGGAGTAGTCACCAACTTCTCCACCAAGGGTTGTATCATTGTAGGAAGCCTCTCATCAATGGCTTGATCACTTATCTGTGATCATGGGAGTGATGAGAGGTAGGGATTTTGAAGGGTTGCAACTGATTGATCAGGATGGTTCTGTTCCTGAGAATCAGTGCCGAAAGCAGAGGCTGGGGTTGGAAGTATATACTGGCTCAGTGTGTAGGGGACCTTCAGAAGAAGGTGCCATCTGTGGGTGTATTGTGGTGGCAGATGGGCTTGCATCCTGAGACATCTTGGCCAGCAGCTCTTTGAGTCTGCTAACCTCATCCTCGAGAATGGTGTTTTGAGCAACTACATCATAGAAGAAGCTCAGGTCATCATCAGTTGTTACTGAATCACCTGACCTCCTGACAAAGTCAGAATGAACATGCCTTGAGTGTAGATCAATTAGCATGTGCCCCTTGTTCTCGGTTCTGGGGACTTCCAGCCTCAGGACTATGTCCTTCATCAGCTGTTGCCGCTGGTGAGGACTTAGAGATGTTACCAACTGCATCTGGTCATTTGCTGAGTCAGGAGCAGTGGGCAGCCTCACCAGAAGTTCGCACCTCCTTATCTACACTAGAAGATGGAACATGATAACCCCTGCTGTGGGGTTGACAGAAGCATTGTGATCCTCCCCTCAGGTGTTGAGGTTATCCCAGTAGTAATTGGTGTCTGGGTGGGGGGTGAGGAATGCAACTGCGTCAGCACTTTTGCAACAATGATAGTAGGGCTTTGAGGGGCGGTTGCATCAGGAGAAGTTGTGGAAGCAGTGTGCACCGGGAAAGGTGGTGCGCTTCAATGGTAATCCCCTCAAGTGAGGAGGATCCCAGCATTGTGGCTTCCTTTGAGTGATTGCTTCAGGTTCCTTTTGAGAGGAAACCTGAGCGGCTTCAGTTGGTGGAGTCACAGTCTCTACTGGGGTTATTTCCAGCAGAGATAACCTGCGTTGGTGCAGCAGGAGCATCCACAGGGGACTCAATTCCCTGAGTAGCTTTCTTAGGCTTCTTCTTTGTGGGTTTGGAGGGGATTGGATGTGGAGGTGGAGGCTGTGGGTTCCAGCTGCGTGGGTTTTCGCAGCTTGGCAGCCTGTTTGAGAGTTTGGTCAGTGTTGTGTCGGGAGTATACCTCCGGCAATACAGCCAAAGCAGGGACTCCCAGACCAACTAGTCCCTCAGCAGAAAGCTGATTCTCTATTATGGCCATTATAAACCGAGGATATAGTATCCAACGGTTAGAAAGTGGTTTTGTGGCCATATCCTTGAGTTCAAGAAAAATTATTTCAGAAAAGTTTAGTGGTTCTTGTTCAAGGATAGAGACAATACCTGTTGCCATCTGGAAGACAGTTGATCCCAAGAGGAAGTTTCGGAGCCAGGCAAACATTTACCATATGAAATAATAATCGTTCAGCATCTGGAAAATGTTTCTTCAGGATTGTTGAAGCACTAAGATCACCCTGATATCCATGTTGTCCAAAGGAAAGATCAAGTTGGCGCTTAGGATATCCAACAGGGTAGGCAGCATCATCTAACAGTAATATTTGGCGGATGGTAGCAGTAGAGAGATGACCACTTATGCGAGTTGATAGATGAATGGATAGATTCTCCATTAACGGTCGCATTCATCCAGAACTGACGTAACGAATCGGCATAAATGATTGGATTTAAAAGGAAAGCCGTTTTAGTGGGGATTGACCATAAGATCTATAGCATTTTCAAATTTGGTCCAGAAGGGCGATTTTGTGAGGTACGCGACACAATTGTGTCGAGGTTTGAGTTGCATGGTCGCCATTAATGAAGGTGAAAGTTTTCAGAGCTTTTGAAAAGTTAGGTCGTGAAAGAATGAAAAACTCTGAAAGAGGGATCAGGTATATATAGGGTACGGGTATGAAACGATGAAGGTTTGGGTTAGTCATCAGTATTTGAAGCTACTGATGACGTGGTATTAACTTTCAGACGTTTGAAACGACTGATGGTATTGGTGTGGTCAGCAGTTATAAAACAACTGAAGACATGGTGTTACTATCAGACGTTTGAAACAACTGAAGTCTCTGATTTAGGCATCAGTAGTTTTAAAAACTACTGAAGACAAGGTGGACATCAGATGTTGAAACAATGAGGACTGGTATTAGTCATCAGTTGTTGTTAAACAACTGAAGACTTGGTGTTAGTCATCAGTAGTTGTGAAACTACTGAAGACATGGTATTGCTTCAGTTGTTTATAGAGAAACAGCAGTTTGTGAACTACTGAAGAGAGAGTACTTCAGTAGTTGTCGTCAATCATAGCCTGTCAGCTGTTTCATATGTCCTCAACACTTACTCATCAGCTTTTAGCTGTTTTCAGTTGTTTCATAGGACATCAGTACTTATCTGTTTCTACTGATTTCAGTAGTTATAACTACATCAGTAGTGTAGAACAGATAAAGTACAGTACTTAAAGCATTTAGCCTTCAGTAGTTATAAAAAAACTGAGGGTAAAATAACTCATCTACTTATATGTGACATGGTTACCAATGATCATCAGTAATTACTGAGATCATCAGTAGTTGTCACTATTCTAGCTGCAGCATACCAAGCCTAACACCAGGTGTGGAAAGTTGAACTATCCAAAGGCTAGTAAAAATGTGCAAGCTCATCAGCACTAGGCACAAACATAGGATTAATTAGACCCTTTTCAAAACAATCTCTATAAAATGATGTCTAATTTCTATATGTTTGGTCCTAGAGTGCTGGACAGGATTTTTGACAATGCAAGAGCTGAAGCACTATCCATTAATAATGGGAGTCTTAGTCTCTGTAATGCCATAATCCAAAGTTGATTCTGAAGCCAGAGGTAGTTGGGATGTACAACTTGCAGCAGCAATGTACTCGGCTTCAGCAGTGGATGTAGCAACAGATGTTTGTTCTTACTCTGCCAAGAAATCAAACAGTTGCCTAGGAATTGGAATCCACCAGAAGTTGATTTCCTGGTCAACTTACATTGCATAGTCACTGTCAGAGAAAGCAACTAATTTGCAAGAGTGTCCAGTGGGAATACCATAAGCCTAGAGATTGTGTGCCTTGCAGATATCTAAAGATCCTCTTGACTGCAATCAGATGAGACTCCTTAGGTGCAGCCTGAAATCTAGCACAAACACATGTAGCAAACATAATATCTGGTCTAGAAGCTGTTAAATACATCAAGAACCAATCATACATCTGTAAAGGGTTTCATCAACACCTTTACCTTTCTGATCAACATCCAATTGTGTGGTGTGCACATGGGAGTAGAACAGGATTTACAGTTTTGTAAATCAAACTTATTCAAAAGATCTTTTGTGTATTTAGACTGATGAATGAAAATTCCATCAGCTTTTTGTTTGATTTGCAAACCTAGAAAGAACTGTAATTCTCCCATTGCACTCATTTCAAACTTCTGTTGCATTAAGGTTTGGAAATCCTCACACAATTGGGATCAGAGGATGCAAATATGATATCATCAACATAAATTTGAACAAGTAGCTTATGCTGATCCACCTTCTTAATAAATAAAGTTTTATCTATGGAGCCTCTAGTGAAATTATTCTGTAGAAGAAAGTTTGATAAGGTCTCATACCAAGATCTAGGTGCTTGTTTCAACCCATAAAGAGCTTTATCAAGCTTATATACCCATTCTGGGTGCTTATTATCCTCAAAGCCTGGTGGTTGACACACATAAACTTCTTCTTTTATAGTACCATATAGAAAAGCACTTTGACATCCATTTGGAAAACTTTAAGATTGTGGGAGTGCAGCATAGGCTAAAAACAATCTAATTGCCTCCAGTCTGGCTACAGGGGCAAAGGTTTCATCATAATCAATACCTTCTTCTTGTGCAAACCCCTGCACAACCAGTCTGGCCTTGTTCTTAACAATTAGCCCATTAACATCAGTTTTATTCCTAAACACCCATTTAGTGCCTATTGCACACTTACCTGGGGGTAGAGGAACAAGCTCCCACACTTGCTGTTTCTTGAACTGAAGAAGCTCAAGCTGCATGGCTTCAACCCATCCATTGTCCCTCAAAGCAACATGATAGTTCTTCGGCTCTAGCTGACTGATGAAGAGAGCATAGAAGCAAAATTGGACAACTGGCTTCTGGTTGAGACACCAGCATTGATATCACCAAGGATTTGAGATATTGGGTGATTTTTCAGCTCTTGGTAAACAATCAAATTTGTGCAAGTGTTTGTAGGGTCTTCAGCAGCAGCAGATGTTGATGCAGATTCTTGAAACCATGAAGATGGTGGCAACTCAAATGAAGTTGAGGATGCAGAAATCTCATCAGCATTTGTTGTGGATGGTGCGGCTGGAGCTACAGGAGCATCAGGTTTAGAGGACTCAGGCAGTTGATCACTAAACCTGAAGTGGTGATTACTACTATCATCATCATCATCAGTAGTAACACCAGGTGGTGAACTATTGACAGGAGCAACAGCAGGAGATTGATAAGGAACATATTGCAGTATGTCCAAATCAAAGAGCTCCACAGGGCTTTGTGGAATCTTGTCCTTTGAGATTCATTGAACTTGACATGTAAAGTCTCTTCAACCATCTTTGTTCTGCGTTGAAGACTCTGTATGCCTTGCAAGTTGATGAATAACCAACAAATACCTGCATCCACCTTAGGATCAAATTTCTGGAGCTGATCCTTTGTGTTGAGAATGAAACAGGACACCCAAATGCTCTAAAAAATGAAATGAGAGGGGCCAAATGATGTAGAACTTCATATGGAGTCTTCATCAAACCTCTGATTTATTAGCACTCTATTCTGCACATAGCATGCTGTGTTGACAGCTTCAGCCCAAAAGGTCAATGGCATCCAGAATCAGCCAACATAGACCTTGCAGCTTCAATGAGGTCCTGTTCTTTCTCTCCACAACTCCATTCTGTTCAGGAGTTCTTGGAATACTAAACTGTCTCTTTATTCCCTTGGAAAGGTAGAATTCATCAAGTGTATTGTTCCTGAATTCTGTTCCATTATCACTCCTAATACACTTGACTGAGAGGGAATACTGCTTCTCAGCATACAACACAAAGTTTATGATCTTCTGTGCAGCTTCATCCTTTGAATGTAGAAAGAAAGTCCATACAATCTGGAGTAATCATCCACCATTACCAGACAGTATTTTTTCTGTGCCATGCTCATCACTCTCACAGGACCAAAGAGATCCATGTGAAGAAGTTGTAAGCAGCAGTGGACTTTGGTTCTTCATAGGTGGAAATGAAACCTTGTGCTGTTTTTCCTTTCAAACAAGCAGTGCAGTTGTTTTCACACTTGAACTCCTTCATAGGCATCCCCTTACTAAACTATGGTGTATCAGCTGATTCATGTTCTTGAAATTAACATGTCCCAGCCTTCTATGCCATAGATTAGATTCTTGAGGAGAGGCCTTGGAAAATAGGCAAGGATGGCCTTTGAGATCAATTTTCTTGGAAAGATCTAGGCATACACTCTTCCTGTCCTGTTGGCCTTCAGGAGAGTGTGAGCATCCAATACCTTGTCAATCAAACTCAGAACTTTGGATGACAGAATCCTGCAGTTCTGGCTTGTGAAAAAGGCAACATGTCCTTTGTCACATAATTGACTGACACTCAAAGATTATACTTGAGATTTTCCACATGGTTGACATCATCAAACTTTATTTCCCCATTGGAAACAAAGCCCTTCCCGATGATGTAACCTCTTGCATCATTGCCCAGGAAACAAATCCCTTCCTTCCTGGAGAGTAGTCATTAAGAAGTGAGTTGTTCCCAGTCATATGCATAGATCCACCACTGTCTACATACCAGATGCTACTTTGGCATGTTGAAGAAACCTGCATAAATAAACAATCAGTTAGTTTTGGAGACCCAAACCTTTTTGGTTTTGGGCCTGGTCTCATCAACAGATGGTAAACTAACAGGTTTATTGGACACAATAGCTTGAGGTGAAGGAGATGGTGTAGAAGAGGAATCCTTCGGCTTGGATCTCCTTTTCTGGGGTTTCAACACAGGACCATCAAGTTGGTTAACTCTTCCCAACAGATGTTGAACCATCATTACCAGCTTGTCTGATTCTGGAGAGAGCTTTCAGCTTTTCAGACACATTGGTATTGGTGTTTGATGATGAGTTCTTGTGTTGCACCATCTTCTTTTGAGCAACCTCAGCTATTGCCTGTTGCACTCCTTCCTTTTTAGATTTCTTTTTGGTCATAGGAGTAACAGGATTTGATGCTGCTGGTACAAACTTGGACTCAAACTCAGTTTTCATTTTAGCCAAGTTTCTTTAATTTTCTCTTTTTGTTTGAGTTTGGATCCCTTTTTGTACCAACAAACATCTGTGAGATGATTGAATAGACCACATATTTCACATGGTTTCTTCTTCATCTTCTGTTGATCATCAACTAAAGAAGATGAAACTACTGAAGACTTGCTCTTCAGCAGTTTAGAAGCACTTTTTGCCTTCTTGTCAACTTCCTTAGTAGGCTTCAAATCCTTCCTACTGACAGTTTTCTTCTCTTCAGTGCTGTCAGTCATTAGGATTTGAACTCCAGATGTTATCCCCTGCTCTCCAACCTCAGTACTTCTAGGGATAACACTTGGGTTGATCAACTCATTGATCATGTGAGTGTCAGCAGTTGAACCATCAATATCAGCTGATAGTTCACAGAGGGATTACTACTGACTTCAACTACTGATGGTACTTTATGAGTAGTGATCACATGATGAGGTGGATTGGTCATTACTTTCTCCATCAGATTCCGCTCCTGCTCTTGAAGCAAAAACTGTAGGAGGAGCAGTGTGATTATAGCCAATTCCAAACTTCACATTGGAAGCTGTTTGCTTACTAAGAAGCATTTCAAAGCCCTTGCAAGATTGTACCCATCGATCACACTCTACTTGGGTGACAGCAAGAGTATCTTTGAGGTCTTTGTACTTCTCTAAGAGTACATCCTCCCTAGCCTTATCATCAGAAATTTGACATTTTAATTTGTAAATCTCATCAGTTTTCTCTTTTAGCACAGACTCAAACTCAGCTTTATTTTTGGACATTGTTTGTTCTAGCTCTACATTTTTATTGATTAAAGCCACATTTGCTTCTCTAATAGAGGCAAATGCTGCTATGCAAGTTTCAGAACATAATCTGGCCTTAGCCTCAGAGGATACCTGTGATACCTATGTTGAAGAGGTATTTGAGGATGATCCATCAGAGGATTCAAAGCCATGAGAGCTAGATTTCCAAAAGGACTCCACCACCATGTTGACCAGCACCTGAGAACAGTTGTTCAGTACCAGACACATCATCTGGTAAACTGCTCCAGTCAACAACTCCTGGTGTGAAGAAGCTGTGTTGTTGAAGTTGATTAGGTTGATGAGATAGGGATGGTTGAGGCTCAGGAGTGCATGTGGTTGCTGAGCAGTGGGTGCTTGAACCTGGCCTGGTTGTGGCATGTAATAGCAGGGGTATGGATATGGCATTGGCCCCTGTGGAACAAAATATGCAGGAGATTGTGGTTGATGATGATAACCAGAATTGACAGGTTGTTGCCCTTTGTTTTGTTGACTATTGCCAGGGAAAGTCACAAAAGGTGCAGGAGAGTTAGATCCAGATGATCTACACTCTCTTGCAAAGTGCCCAAGCCTGTGGCATTTATGGCACTTCAACTTACTCTTGTCAAAACCAACTTTGGTTTTGCCAGAGAGTCCTGGGAATTTCCTTCCAGTTCTTTTGTAGAACTTCTGAGATCTGATATTTATCAAGGCCATTTGGCTCAAATATCCATCTCTTCTAAGTCATCATCAGCAATCCCCTTGAGATCATCCATGATGAAACATAGATTGTCACTATTACTACCAGCAGAATAACTATCAACACTCACAAAGGCAGGCTCAGAAGTGTTTGTAGAGAATCAATAATGCTCATCATACTGGCTTCAGATGACGCATATTCTGACTCTTGATGTCCAATCAGGGCAGTGTTCCTTGGACAAAATCCTCAGTGAGCTTGCCAGATGAAACCAATTTCCTTTTCTGCTCTATCTCTCTCTCGAATGTAAGCAGTTTCCCATGAAGTTGGGTGAGAGATAGGCGATCAACATCAGCATTTGAGCGTAGAACAATGGTATATGTGTTCCATCTCTCAGGCAGTGATCTTAAGAATCTATGGTTCATCTGACTCCTGGTATATTCATGTTAATGTTTACCATTTTCAATTCAGAGATAAACATGAAAACCGCTCAAATTGTTGAGTCAGAGTCTCACCCTTTCTATGAGAGAAAGTTTCATATTGTTTGGGCGGGATTTCCCTGTTGTTTGCTAAAACCTCATCAGTACCACCAAATTGTTCTTTGATGGCATTCCAGGTCATGAGCAGACTCACAATGCAGAAGCCCAGAGTAAATCTCATTAGGAATAGCCATAGCCAAAATTCCATGAGCTTTTGCATCGATTTCAAACAACTTCTTGTCCTCATCATCGAGTATTGCTCCTTCTTCTTTGGAACCAACTGGTTTGTTTCCGGATCATTCACCATTGGCTTATGTGGTCCATGTACCACAGATGTCCAACAACCTGAGCTATTGACAGACAGGTGAGCCATCTTCTCTGCCAAATGTTATACTCATTCCTCACCAAGATCGGAGGCTTGGTAGAGGATCCAGTATTGAAAGGATCATTCGAAGAAGTAGTCATTGTTGAAAATCAGACAGATTCAAGTAAAAACACAATAAATTTAGCTCAAAACCACACAGAACCTCAAATAAAACGGCCAGAAGCGATACACTCTCAATCTCTATAACAGATCCTTGCGAATTTTGCTAATTCGATTAAACTTAGAGCGATTGAACAGTTTCAATGATCAATTGTTAGATCGATCAATGATTAACCAGCTCTGATACCATTTGTTATGATCTCAGCCCTGATTTAATCGATTGAACAATATAGCAGCGGAATAGCTCAGAATTAGACAAATTCAAACAAGAACAATTGATATAAAATGATAAAAGAATTTTGTTATAGAGAGAGAAATATCCGACAAAAGGATATTGCATTAAGATTGTCGGCCTCAAGGCACGATTACAGGTGAGTCATCTTTCCTTATAAAGGAAAGAATGACGTAGGCTGATGTCACCTGAAAGTGACATGTAACCGTTTTATAACTACTGATGTTTAACAACTACTGAAGATGTCAACAACTGACATCTCCTTACAAATGTTCCTAAGTGTTAAACATCTTATTTACAACTACTGAAAAAACATAAAACTACTGAAATTACAACAACTGAAGAACACCTCTTCAGTTGTTTACAAGTACTGAAAAGAAAAATAAACAAACTACTGAAAGGAAAAAACAAACCTACGAAGAGAAAAAAAAACCATCACAACAACTGAAGAAGCCCTCTTCAGCTGTTGTCATCAGCTGTTAACATCAGCTGATGTCTTCAGTACTTGAACATCAGACTTTGTCTTTCAGCTGTTGATCTTCAGTCTTTGTCTTCAGTACTTGTTGAAGTCTTCAGACTTTAGATCTTCAGCTGTTGTCTCAGTCCTTGTCTTCAGTACTTCAGACGTACTTCAGCAGTTGTATTCTTCAGACTTTGTAGAACAGCTGATCAGTCTTCTTCACTGTTGTGATGTCTTGTGGAGACTTAGAGGTTTCTCTGATCAGGCTCATTGTTCTTTTGGTCCAACAAGGTGAGTTCTAGACCCTGGTTTTTACATGTTTTGAAACTTATTTGGGGCTGAAAACGTATTAAAATGATTTTACAAAGTTTATGTGTGAATACCCTATGTATGTGTATGTGGATGTTAGTTCGTGATGGTTTATAAGCTACTCATGTTTAGAATAACCAAATTATGTTTAGGACAGATGGTTCGATGATTAGGATTGAAAATATCCTAGAAGCATGTTTTACAGAATGCTCATGCGCCTAGATAAGTGTTCATACGTCTGAAAGTGCCTTAGAAAGAATTAAGTGTAAGCCATGCGCCCAAACAGTAGCTCATGCGCCCAAATTTTGCCTTAGAAATGTTTAAGTTCTGCCTATACGCCTGAACAGTGGCCCATGCGCCTAGAAATGTTAGTCGGATGACTAAGGGTAGGCCATGCGCCCCAATAGTGCCCATGCGGCCAAGTGGCCCATGCGCCTAAGTGTTCATGCGTCTGAATAGTACCCATGCGCCTAGATTGGGCTGGAATTTACTAAGTGTTCAGACGTCCGGAGTCCCCATGCGTCTGAAAGTGGCCCATGCGCCTAAGTGTTCCCCATGCCCTGAATAGTGTCCATGCACCTGCATAGTGTCCATGCGCCTAGGACTTAGAATATTTTTTCTGATTTTTGGGGAAAATGTGTAAAGTAGGCTTTGACTTGGGAAATTCCCGGGGGACTATAAGTTGACTTTTGAGTCATAGACAGTATGATGGGCATGTATGATGATGATGATGATGATCTATGAATGGTATGTTATGTTATGTTCCTTATAATGATGAATGTTTATCTTTCCATGGCTTTACATGTTATGTTAATGAATGAACCGAAAGTATTATCTAACGTATAGTGAAAGATAATAAAAGAGGAACATGATGAATGAATGCATGCATTAACGAACGAATGAATGTAAAAAGTCTTGCAAGCAATGTATGGAGGTTCCCACCCAATGAAGGGTGTTAGCTCAACTGTGTGGGGTTAGCTACCCCAGAAGGATGCACACTGGGGTTCAATCCTTCTGATTGACCATATGTATGGGATCCTTGCCGCTTGCCCCAGGTACTGGAGTCAGCTTCGTGCATAATGTTCGGGGTCTATGATAGACCTCAGGCCCAGTAACCAGCTTCGTGCACAATGTTCGGGGTATAGCATATGACATTGATCTGGAATGAAAAAAAAGATGAATGGTGACTGTACTTGCCTCAGGTACTAGAGTCAGCTTCGTGCACAATGTTCGGGGTCTATGATAGACCTCAGGCCCAGTAACCAGCTTCGTGCATAATGTTTGGGGTATTGTACATGTCATAAGATGTAACGAATGAACAAAGATTAATGAACGTAATGGAAGATAATAATGATATTATCTGTATGTACGTATGATGTATGATCATGAATGAATGAAATGTATAGTATGGGTTTTGAAAAGAAATAAATCACGATTTTATGTATGCTTTATTATAAAACTAGAACTCACTCAGCAACGCTGACTTTCATACATTTTTAGTTGCCAGGTAAACGTTGCTGGGGATGGCACGAGGCGGCTGCTCAGCTCTTTGGATGGCATCCATTTAATTAAGGCTTTTGTGATGTAATACAACGATATAATTTTGTAACCGACAAATGATGCATTATTTTGCAAAAGTTTTTAGGATGAAATGAAATGCCATTTGTTTTATGTTTTCTGCTGCACTGTTTTGATGTATAAATGAAATGTATATATTTTACGTGCGATGAATCACCAGCTGTAAGCGTCCCAGGAACGGGGCCTTACAAGTTGGTATCAGAGCCAAAGTTTAAGTGAAATGGGTAAAATTTTCAAATAAACCTTAACTTAAACTGAGAATGGGACGAAATGGGAATGGGATGCCAATCTGAGTAGCTGCGTGGCATCAGGTATTTTCGTAATGTTAACCGGTTTGTGTGCGCATGGTATGTGGTTATATGTCGTATGTAGATTTAAATACTAATGTAGTCAGGACATGTAATGCTCGGGGTATGAAGAGTAAAGTAAATGGCTAATCAAACTGGCCACTGTAATTAGGGACTTACTATACTTGACATAAACTGAGCTTTTCCCTTGAATGACCGTGTTGGTGTTCGAATCTTTCAGTGTGCGTGTGATGGCCGGTGGTAGATCTTCGAAAGCTTCACGGGGTGGAAGTCACGGTGCTGAACCGCGACCCAGAGAGGGAGACCTAGAGTTGAGAAAGTGGTTCATGAAGAACCAGAGACCCCTCATCCGGAGGGTGGCGACGAGAGCGCCAATCTAAGAGCCTCAGTAAAGGAGGCTGTGGTGGAAGAAGTTCATCAGGTCATGTAGATGATCCTACCGTCTGTGGTGACCAAAGTGATCAAGGCGGTAAGAGAAGGGGAAAGAAAGGAGAAGAACAGATCCTCTGGAGAACGGGAACAACCAGAGCCGGAAACGGTTCTATCTGATGACGAAGAGGAAGAAGAAGAGCCTGCGCCGGAGATGGCACGAGGATGCAATTATGGAGCTTTTATGAGATGCAAGCCCCCTACTTTCGATGGAAATGGCACTGCTACAGCTGCTCACCGGTGGGTGAGGGAAATGGAGGCTGTTCTCGATATCAGCGAGTGTCGGGAAGACCAAAAGGTGAAGTTCGCTACCCACTCCTTTGTGGACTTAGCTATACGTTGGTGGGACAATATTGTCCAAGCTGAGGGTAACAGGGCCATTAGGAAAATGAGATGGCCTGAGCTGAGAAAGTTAGTGATTGAGGAGTTTTGTCTTCACCGGGAAATGGACAAGGTCGAGAGAGAGTTTCTGCAACTAGAGGCGGGAACTATGACACACCAAGAGTACACCACAAAATTCAATGAAATGGCACGACTGGTGCCCGATCTGGTGACACCACTGTCACGAAAGATTAAGAGATATATCCAGGGACTACCGGCGGATATCCATAGGCATATGATCGCCGTCCGGCCAAGCACTTTTAGGTCGGCGGTTGATTTGGCTGGTAGACTATATGATGATCGTGAGGTGGTAGTGGTTGAGGAGAAGAAGAAGAGTAAGGATGGGAGAAACTGGAATGGGAAACGGTTCGGGCGTGGTAGAGCCGCTCCAAACAATAAGGTGGCAAGGGTAGGTGACCGACATGTGGTCACAGCTAGTGCTGGGTTGGAGAAGTGTGGCAAGTGCGGGAAGGAGCACAGTGGTGAGTGTAGATGGGAGTCGAATATTTGTTTCAAATGTGGGAAGCCTGGTCATATGGCTAGAGACTGTGGAGGTGTGAAGTGTTTCAACTTTGGGGGAAGTGGTCACATGATAGGGAGTGTAAGAAGCCAAGGGCCGAGAGTTCCGGGGTGAAGAAGGCCGGAGGAAAGGAGAGAAGGCAAGCGCCCGAGCTTTCACGATGACTAGGGAGGAGGCTAGGACAGATCCTGACGTGGTTTCAGGTACGTTTCTAGTAAACCAAACTCTTGTATCTGTGTTGTTTGATTCTGGTGCTAGTAGGAGTTTCATTTCTGCTGCCTTTGGTGCTAAGTTTCCCAATAAGAGTAGATGTATTGGTGAGCCATTTGATGTAGAACTGCTATTGGTAAGTCCACTAGAATTACGGAGGTGATAGAGGACTGTGCCATAGAACTAGAAGGCCATAGGTTTTATACTAGGTTACATGTGATACCCCTGGGTGGATTTGATGTAGTACTAGGGATGGACTGGTTAGCAACCTATGAGGCAAACATCGTGTGCCGCAAGAAGATGATCTGATTGATAACGCCTGACGGAAATGAGGTGACAGTTTATGGTGATCGCGTCACGACAATCCCGAGGGTGATTTCGATGGCGGTGGCGGGAAAGTGTATGAGGCGTGGATGTAGCGCCTACTTGGCCTACGTAAAGGATGGATACGCCAACACCACAACTATCCGATGTACCCGTTGTGTGTGACTTGCCATATGTATTCCCAAGACTTATCAGGAGTGCCACCTGACCGTGAGATTGAGTTCCAAATTGACTTGATACCAGGTGCCCAACCCGTTGCCAAGGCACCGTATCGATTGGCTCTGACAGAGATGAAAGAGTTGATGGATAAGTTGCAAGAACTGCTTGACAAGGGGTTCATTAGACGAGTATCTCTCCTTGGGGTGCTCCGGTCCTGTTTGTGAAGAAGAAAGACGGTAGTATGAGGAGTGTATTGACTACCGTGAACTGAATAATTGACGGTGAAGAATCGCTACTCCCTACCGAGAATAGATGATTTGTTTGATCAGCTTCAGGGTGCCAGTTGGTTTTCAAGGATAGATCTTCGATCTGGCTATCATCAGTTGAAGGTGAAGGATGAGATATCCCTAAAACAGCTTTCCGCACGCGCTATGGTCATTACGAGTTTCTTGTCATGTCTTTTGGTTTGACCAACGCGCCAGCTGCTTTTATGGATTTGATGAACCGTGTGTGTTGGCCGATGCTGGATAAATCAGTGATTGTGTTTATTGATGATATCCTGATTTATTTGAGGAGCGAGATTGAGCATGCTGGTCATATTCGGGAGGTTCTGAGATGCTGAGGAGGGAGAAGTTGTATGCTAAATTCTCCAAGTACGCGTTCTGGTTGCGCGAAGTTCAGTTCTTGGGTCATGTGGTGAATCCCGACGGGATTATGGTGGACCCGCGAAAGTGGAGGCGGTTATGCAATGGAAGTCACCAAAGACGCCATCCGAGATTCGTAGTTTCTTGGGCTTGGCAGGCTACTATAGAAGATTTATCCAAGACTTCTCTAAGATTGCTTCTCCACTAACTAAGTTGACCCGAAAGGATGTGAAGTTCGTATGGGGTTAAGCTCAAGAGAAGGCATTCAAGGAATTGAAGACGAGATTAACTCAAGCTCCTGTTCTATCATTACCCTATGGAAGTGAAGATCTAGTGGTCTATTCTGATGCTTCCTACTCGGGTGTTGGGTGCATGTTAATGCAGAGAGGAAGGTTATAGCCTACGCGTCCCGACAGTTGAAGGTTCATGAGGTCAACTACCCTACTCATGACTTGGAGCTAGCACCGTGGTCTTTGCGTTAAAGATTTGGAGGCACTATCTTTACGGTACGAAGTGCACCATCTTCACTGACCACAAGAGCTTGAAGTACTTCTTCGAGCAGAAGGATCTGAACATGAGGCAGAGACGGTGGTTGGAACTTATAAAGGATTATGATTGTGAGATCCACTACCATCCGGGCAAGGCCAATGTGGTGGCTGATGCCCTTAGTCGGAAAGCGAGGCCCGAGCCGATTCGGGTGAAGGCATGTCAACTGATCATGACCTCTGATATATGAAGCAAGTCAAAGAGTTTCAAGACGAGGCATTGAAGGAAGATCATCTTAACTCTGAAAGAATAAGAGGTCTGGTTGGGGAATTGGTGAAAACACACTCGGTGTTAGAACCCGATTCAGTCGTGTGGGATTCCTCATTTTGGGGATCTACGGGTGAAGATAATGGATGAAGCTCACAAGACTCGATACTCCATTCATCCTGGTGCCACGAAAATGTACCATGACATGAAGAAAGATTATTGGTGGCCGGGTATAAAACGTGATGTGGTGGAGTATGTGAGTAAGTACCTTACTTGCTTACAAGTGAAGGTATAGCATCAAAATCCATATGGGAAGATCCAACCTTTGGATATACTGGATGGAAGTGGGAGCACATCACCATGGATTTCATAACAAAGCTGCCACGCACTCCGAAGGGGGTATGATGCCATATGGGTGATAGTTGATCGTCTGACGAAGAGTGCTCACTTTCTACCGATCCGCGAGACGTATTCATATGAGAGGTTGGCTGGTCTGTTCATCAAGGAAATTGTAACTCGTCATGGTGTGCCAGTATCTATTGTGTCGGATCGCGACACTCGGTTTACATCTGAATTTTGGAAGAAATTCCACGACGCTATGGGGACGAGGTTACATATTAGCACGGATTATCATCCCCAAACTGATGGTCAGTCAGAAAGGACCATCCAGACGTTGGAAGACATGCTTCGGGAATGTGTGATTGACTTGGAGGAAGTTGGGACGACCACTTACCGTTAGCTGAATTCTCGTACAACAATAGCTATCATGCCAGCATTGGTATGCCACCATACGAGATGCTATACGGTAGGAGATGCAGAACACCTTTTGTTGGGGTGACATGGTAATCGAGGCTACGACTGAGAAGCTCGAAAGGATTAAGGCCTTCATGAAGGCAGCTAAAGATAGACAGAAGTCGTATGCCGATAAACGACGTAGACGACGATCGAGTTCCAGGTGGGTGACCGGGTTATGTTGAAGGTCTCAGCTTGGAAGGGATTTATCAGATTCAGGAAGCGGGGAAAGTTGAGCCCAAGATATATAGGCCCTTTCCGAATCATTGCTCGAGTAGGAGAGGTGGCCTATAGGTTGGAATTACAGGATGAGTTAAGTGGGATTCATCCAACATTCCATGTGACTCATCTGAGAAAGTGTATAGCTGATAAAGACATGCTTGTTCCACTGGAGGATATCGAAGTAGATGAAAGGCTCAATTATGTGGAGCAACCAGTGGCAATCATCGATCATAAAGAGAAGAGGCTGCGAAATAAAGTGGTTCCTCTAGTGCGTGTACAGTGGAGGCACAGGAAGGGATCCGAATCTACTGTGGAGACTGAGGAGAGAATGAGACATCATTATCCTCATCTGTTTGAGGAATAACAGGTTTCGGGATGAAACTTATAAAGGGATGGACTTGTAACACCCGGTTATTTTTGAAAAGTCAAGAATATGGAGAATAAAAGCAAGAAAGGCAATAAGGTCCAAGTGGAGGGACTAAAAATGTAAAAAGGATAAAAATCTTTGAAAAAGTTGCTGTAAAGGTGAACATGGCCGCCCACCCTCATTTCACATCATCATCTTCTTCGGTTTTAAAGAGATAGCAGAGGAACTCTCGGTTTTGTGTAAGAAGCAGAAGAAGAAATCGAATTCAAGGTAAGAATTCGCGGTTTTTATGTGTTTATGATGGGTTTTTGCCCAGTTATGTGATATGTGCTTATGTGTTGTGTTTGTGCTCGTGTGTATGTGTTTGGATGTTATTTCTAGGTGTTTCGAACTCTTTGTAAGCGGGTTAAAAGGAAAAACACCCAAGTTGCACCGGTGAGTTCTAGACCCTGGTTTTTACATGTTTTGAAACTTATTTCGGGCTGAAAACGTATTAAAATGATTTTACAAAGTTTATGTGTGAATACCCGTATGTATGTGTATGTTGTGATGTAGTTCGTGATGGTTTATAGGCTACTCATGTTTAGAATGGCCACATTATGTTTAGAACAGATGGGTTCGATGATTAGGATTGAAAAATCCTAGAAGCATGTTTTACAGAATGCTCATGCGCCTAGATAAGTGTTCATACGTCTGAAAGTGCCTTAGAAAGAATTAAGTGTAAGCCATGCGCCCAAACAGTAGCTCATGCGCCCAAATTTGCCTTAGAAATGTTTAAGTTCTGCCTATCCGCCTGAACAGTGACCCATGCGCCTAGAAATGTTAGTCGGATGACTAAGGGTAGGGCCATGCACCCCAATAGTGCCCATGCGCCCAAGTGGCCCATGCGCCTAATGTTCATGCGTCTGAATAGTACCCATGCGCCTAGATTGGGCTGGAATTTACTAAGTGTTCAGACGTCCGAAGTCCCCATGCACCTGAAAGTGGCCCATGCGCCTAAGTGTTCCCATGCGCGTGAATAGTGTCCATGCGCCTAGGACTTAGAATATTTTTCTGATTTTTGGGGAAAATGTGTAAAGTAGGCTTTGACTTGGGAAATTCCCAGGGGACTATAAGTTGACTTTGGGGTCATAGACAGTATGAGGGCATGTATGACTTGGGAAATTCCCAGGGGACAATAGTTATCACTTGAGTATCAAGATGGCACCGTTTGAAGCACTTTATGGTCGTAAATGTCGTTCACCGATCTGTTGGATCGACATTGGTGAAAACTTCATCACTGGTCCTGAACTTATACAAGAGACGACCGATAAATTTTCGATTATCCGCAAGAACCTTGAAGTGGCGAGAAGTCGTCAAAAAAGTTATGCTGACAAGCAACGTAAGCCATTGGAATTCCAAGTTGGGGAGATGGTTCTTCTAAAGGTCTCATCGTGGAAAGGTGTTGTTCACTTTGGAAAGAAGGGCAAATTGGCTCCAAGATTTGTAGGACCTTTCAAAATCCTGAAAAAGATTAGGAAAGTGGCTTATAAACTGGATCTACCTTTCGACCATAGTGGAGTTCATCCTGTGTTCCACTTCTCAAATTTGAGAAAGTGCTTGGCCAACGAAAGTCTGCATGTTCCGTTGGAAGACATTCAGATTGACGAGTCATTGCATTTTGTCGAGAAACCTGGTGAGATCATGGACCGCATAATGAAGAAGACTAGAACCACAACAACCCCAATCGTTAAGGTTCGTTGGGAAAATAAACGTGGCGCTGAATTTACTTGGGAACGTGAGGATCACATGAAGAAGAAATACCCGTTCTTATTGTATAGTTTCATTTCTTAATTTCGGAACGAAATTCTTTTTAAGTTGGGGAGACTGTAACATCTCGTATTTTCGTTAAATCAAAAGTCAACTATGTTAAGTTCTTGTAAGGACCATTTATGAAATTTATGGATTTCTTATGCTTATTATGTCTTTAATTCTTTAATCTGAAGTTTAATAATGTTAAACATTAAATAAAATATAATTAAAATAATAATAATAGTAATATTAGTAATAATAATAACTAGTAATAGTAATAATAATAACAAAATAATATTGTTAATAATAATAAAATAAATTGTAATTGTTACTAAACTTAATAATGTTTCAAAACTTTAATTAATTAAAGTTTAGGGGTCTTGATGTCAATTTATAAACTTTAAGTTGAAGTTTTAGTATAAAATAAAAGAAATTCGAATTTGGGGGACCATTTGTGTAAATGTGTAAAAAAAAACCAAACCACCCGCCCTTACCCCGTATTTCCGGCCGGGACTCCGGCCACCCTCCGGCCGAAGTCCGGCGAGTCTAGAACACCAAAACCATTCGTTTTTGTAACCCAAAACCGCTCCCAAATCTGTTTAGATGATGATTCGAACCGTTAAAGCATCGATTAAAGCAATGAAGTGTCCGTTTCCTAGTGTAATCGATCAAGTAACCGACGAGAATTAATCATCCAACGTTCGAGCATTAAACTGCAATTATAACCCAATTAACTAAACCTAAGAGTACGTTTATCTAACTCCAATCAAATTCAATCACCAATTTCACCTGGAATCAACACCAACATCCCTTTCGATTATCTCTTTGAAGTCGCAACCTACAACACCCGTAGACCTCATCTCAAGCTTGTTAACTTGTAATTAACAGAGGGCTTCTCATCGTTAGAGTCACTAGAAGCTTACTGTAAAAGGAATTTGATTTTTATCGACGATTGCACCTTGAATCAGTTTCTCCTCGGTCGCAACTTAGGTTCATATCGTGAACATCGAATACCGAACGAATCAAGTAAGTTAAACACATGTTTATGCTTGGTTTTACATGGGGAACAAAAGCCCCATGATTTCAAGTATTTACAAAATCGAATTACACTTCGATTTGGAATCAAATGATTCTTGGGTTTATATGGGAATTGGGGTTTTCATTCGCAATGGTTTTTAAGATTTAAAACAAGGTTACAATCGCGGCTGGAAGCCTGGTTCACTGGTTAAGACATTGTTCCCCCATACATGCGGTCATGGGTTCGAACCCGGGCACCTCATGTAATTTTTTCTAAAGCCTTTTTGGCCTTAAATTAATTATAGAAAATTTATAATAATTATAAAAATGACTTTTATAAACCCCAAATATTTTTAAAGTCATCTAAAATATTTCTTAAAAATTTATTCTTGTAAAACATTTTAATATTTTAATATAAAATTATTTACAAATGTTATAATTAAACATTTTTATAAAAATTAGATTGTTATATAATACTTAAATGTATAAATTAATGTTAGACTTTATGTTTAAGGATTTATCATGATAATTATATAATTTAAATATAATTTTATAAATAAAATCACAAGTTATTTACAAAGGATCAATTTCCTTAAAAAATAAATTTTATAAATTTCGTAAATGGTATTTTTATAAGAATTTATTTATTTTATAAAAATCCCCAAAATTCTAATACCCTAGTTCATGTTAACTCGTTAATCTTATATTAACCTAAATCTTGTAATATTTACATATTTAGGTGCCTTGTGACGTTTTATCTTGAAACGCCATATATTATTCTTATTGATCCTCATTATATACTTATTTGACATGTGAGTTTTTCTTACCCTTTTTTTATATTTTTCACACTAATTTGGGGTGAAACATGATTACTTATACTTAACACACTTGTAAACGTTTAGACTTGTAAATCACTTGCAATTCATATTTTTGTCATGGTTATTTGTGTATTGTAAGTGTTTATATGAGATACATATTTTTGTTTACAATCATTAACTATTGCTAGCCTGGCGACGTCTTAGATCTTTGGGCCTGACAAGCCTATTTGGTGCTAAAGCCGAGGTATTGCCGGCTCCTGATGACGTATGCTTGTTCATCATGGGAACCAAATACACTTAGCCAATCTTACATACTTGTATCAAGTCAAGGTTTGGTTGTAACGATATGTGTTCTATAACCTTACTAACTTATGACCTATGACATGAATTGCTACTTGTAACTTTATCATATTATGTATGAAAACCTTGGAAACTCACCAACTATTTATAGTTGACCTTTTATTTTTATCATATTTCAGGAAATCCCTAAGTTTAAAGTGGATTTTTGAAGCTTGTAATAAAACTAAGGCTTGGACCTAGTTTAATAAATAAAATGTTTATGTAACATTTTGTTCTGTTTAAAACTTATTACATGTTTGAAACTTATGTTTGTCATGCCTTTTGAACTTATAATTTTAATAGTTACATTTAAATATAGCGTTATGTGGTTGTGAACAATCTTAACCCTCACATCTCGACGTTTCCGCCGTCAAAGTTGGGGTGTGACAAGTGGTATGAATAATCGTTTCACATTCGTCCGCCCCGATGATTTCGCCGTCGGTCGGGGTGTGACATATGAAGAAAGAGCAATAGATCTTGTGTGATAAAGGTTAAATCTTAGAGTGTTTTATATTCAAATCAAGTTTGAAAACCTTGAAATTAGATTCGATTCGGTGATTACATATTCGATATTGGAGTCAAATTTTCGAATTCAGTTCGAAGTATTTTATCAAAGTCAGATCGAATTTCGAGCTTGTGATTTCGATTCAATTCTATTCGAATTTTGAAATAAAAATCTAAATATAGTTTTATATGCATATAATATAGTTATTTATTTTATATTTTTTAAATAAATTATGTATACATATGTTTATTTAATTATATGTTTAATACTTAAATTATATTTCTAATTTCTTAAAAATGTTTTCTTCTTTAGTTATTTCATATTTATATTATAGGTTATGAGTTTTGGAACAAAAATAAAATATATATTTTTTGTGAATTTGATTTCAATTCGAATTCGACAATTAATTTTGAATCGAATCTTATAAGAATGTGGTTTTGAATTTAAATTCGATTTGAACTCGAATCGAATTCGACAACTAAAATCAAATTGAATTCGAATGTGGTTTTGATTTCAAATACAAATCAATTCCTTCAAAATTATGAATTTAAATCAAGTTCGAATCCAGTTTTAATTTAAAACCAAAATTTGAATAGTTTGATTCGATTATTCGAGAATCAAAATTCCACTCGTTGAGCACCTCTAGCTAAAGCATAAGTTATGGGTTAAACTTTGACGATATGCATGTGGTAGAGGAAATGTGGGTTAATCGGGTGATGGGGTGGAAAAAATAATCCTAAAGACTAAACCCTAGTAAAGAGAGAGTCATCAGAAAAAAACTAACAAAACTAATAGCAGACCAAACTCCTAACCTAGCAAAAAATAAAGAAGACACTTATATAACTTATGTTTGGAGTTACTATTCACGTTACCTTCAAATGTTAGAGTATATAATTACTAACTTCTGATAACTTATCATTTGTATATAATTTAACTACAATTAATTTAATAAATAAAATTCAATATGTTAGTTCATAAATAATATGTTTAGTTCTATCAATTATCTATTTGTGTCAAGATTATTTAGCTACTTAAATAATTTTAATGATCATTTCACATGGTATAACCGATTTGAATCTTATCTTAATATTAGTGCTTGTGCTTATCTGATATCAGTACTCAACCATACTTTGTTTCCGACAAATTTGTTCAATTTGCAAGTACCATGAGGAAAACCAAAACCATATAGGGAGAAGATAAGAAATCTTGGTGTAAATTTATGATATAACAATTTTGTCAGTTTGATTAGCTTTCAAGCTTCTTGCTAGCCCTGCCATTTTCTTAATGAAATTTGGTTGTTTAAAAATACACAAAAAAGAGAAACATACACTTGTCTTTATGGTCATGTTTTGATGAAAAATGATGTTTTTTCCATCTAAATAATTGTAGAACTAAAATCTACAAAATGTAGGTATGGTAATTTATAATATGTGTGTGTTTGCCAAAAATAATATCTTTTTATTACAATAAAAGGGTAACTAGAGATACTACATGTTATAAAATGGTAACTAAAGATGGCACAGGTTAACATCACATTCACTTTTAACAAAATTTTTGTCACACGCTCAAAATCCACGTGCGGAGTTTTACCGCGAGGTGTGTGAACAAATCATGATCACAGTCACTAGTTACTCAGAACGATACTATATGCCACATTCAAAACAAACCAACCAAAGTTTAAACGTTTAAAACCATGCGGAAGCGTTTTGCAAATAAGACAAACCCAAAGTAAATAAATGCACAATATGGCAAAACACACGCCATCCCAATGTTTAAAACCCATATATAAAAGATAAACAAATGTGTCTATGAAATAAAGCCGTAGGATGCATGCTGGACCCGTGTTGTGCTCCTAATGGCAAGCTGAGTTAACAACATGAGAATAGCATACTAAAAATGTCAACACAATGGTTGGGAGTTCAAGAGTTTGCGTTTAACATAAATATTATCAATTGTATAGCATAAGAAGTGTATTGAAATAGATAGCTAGTCTATATTCACAAGTAATAACCATAGTGATTTTGCGATCGAAGCTGACTGTGTTTCATTTGTTGCCTCCCATCACGACTTACCAGGTCGTGACGATCTTTGTGTTTATGACAATATTGCACCTGTTTGACCTAGAGTCGCACAGGTGGGGCTCGTCACACCCAGTAGTACTACTCAAGATTTCCCGCTAGTTACCATTATTAACGATCCGAAAATCTAAGGACTTTTCAAGGTATTAAGCACTATGTTAATACATACACAACTTATAATAATAAAATAGTGTTTGAGTACAAGTATGCTACTCCCCTAGAAGAAGGTTTATAAAATAGAGGGGTATGAACTCAGCTGGTGTATAATGATAACAATAAAGAGACTTGTGATAGATGCAAAGACAACCCTTCAAAGGTTACCTAGACACACAAGTACATAAGTACGTGTACACAGAAAACTTAACAACCCTAGGTTAACCTAGTTAACCCGTTTGAACCGTTGGTGACATATAAATGAAATATTGTTTAATCATGCAAATCAACTTATCATACACGAATATCATGTAAGTTATCCACGTGCATCACATCATTCAACCGAAGTTCTACCTAGGTCATAATACCACATTAGATTATCATACACTCATGCAAATCTCAAATATCATCATGCTAAAAATTATAATTACATCACATCAAACAATTCATACGTGAAGTCTAATCATGCACTACATGCCAAGTGAATTCACCCACGACCTCACATCCTAAACCCTGCCAATCCTACTAAGTAGAGGCCTTGGATTCACATGTGTGTATGACAATCATAACCACATTACTAGCATATATAGTGACAACCACATATCAAACCCAATCATGATCTCCTAATCACTAACCATAATTTATCATCATGTATGATCATCAAAATCTATACTTCATACATGATCAACCAAGCATCCATACAACTCAATTACACATTCTAACACATCAAACATCATCCACAATCATTCTTACATGATCTTAACATCATAAGCATGCCCAAATCATCACATACAAAGTTCTACAAAAATAAAGTTTCTCTTTCGGGAAAGTAATACCCAAAAGTGATCTAGCATCCAATTCAATCATAATTTCAACAATTATACCTAATCAAGTCTATAGCATTCATTCTAACATGCTAATCACCTCCAGAACATCCAAATTCTCAACATCATACACAAAAGTTTCTACTTTTAGTAAGTCATGATCAATATCACAATTTCATGGATTTTCTTGTACAATTCAATTAAACTAACATCTAAGCTTTACATCTAACATCTTAGCATCATCAAATCATGAATTTCAAGAATAAAAAATTTCCTCTTATGGCAATGTATGAACTAGATGATCAAACCCTAGATTTCTTGCACAATTAACATAATCTAGCATTTATACAACCTAACTAACATCATATAATCATCATACAATCATCAATTTCATATAATCATCATCAATTTCGTAATTAGGGTTCATTAAGAACAATCAACGCGAACAACTAATCAAAACTAACCTTTAGATATGTTTAGATGATGATGATTACTTGAAATCAACTTGTAATACTTGAAACCACTTGGAATTCGACTTGTGTATGTGTTCTTGGATCAATTTCGCAATGTGGGAGGGTGGGGAGAAGGGTTGCGGCCGAATGGGGTTTGGGAGGCTAGGGCTGGGTTAATTTTGGTAATATTTAATTAAAAAGTCATTTACAAAATAACCCCTTTAATTATATTTTATAACAACTAATCTTTCTAATACTTTTTAAATAGTTTTTAACTAATAAGCACAAGTATTATTAAACAATAATAATGATCCTAAACATTTACAACAAGTCACACAACACACGAAATATATATTACACGTTGTCGCGTTATCGCGTAAAATTTATAAAACAAACATTTAAAATTCTATAAAATCATGAACCACATAATCACAACTAATAATCAACCTTATTAATTAGATTATCATTGTTTATCATAGATTATTATTATTAAGTCACCAACGTTCAATGACAACTAGTCTGTGCTCACGACACGTGTATGCAAGACTTAACAGAACTAACGGAGTTTGGTAACCGGAAATTACCGGATGTTACATTATCCCCATGTTGAAAGAATTTTCGTCCCAAAAATTGCGTTACATGGTTGTGTTACATCCTTGGTTTACTGCATTGGCATAAAGAAATCGAGTGAGTTGTCACATCATCCCCATGTTGAAAGAAATTTCGTCCAGAAATTTAACCGGTACCTTCTCCGGTTGGTGTCGTCGTTTCAAACAGATGAGGATACTTGAGCTTCATCTGATCCTCGCGTTCCCACGTGAATTCCGGTCCACGTTTTGAGTTCCAATGAACTTTGACTATAGGTATCTTGCTTTGCTTAAGAGTCTTGACCTCACGATCTATTACTTCAGCGAGCTCTTCCACAAAGCGTAATTGATCATCTACTTGTACTTCCTCGAGTGGTACAATTAGTGTCTCGTTAGATAGGCACTTCTTTAGATTTGCAACGTGAAATACATTGTGAACGCCACTCAGTGACTCAGGCAAGTCCAGTCGATACGCCACCGGACCTATTCTTTCCAGAATCTTACATGGTCCAACATATCTTGGATTAAGCTTGCCTCTCTTGCCAAAACGAATTACACCCTTCCACAGTGAAACTTTTAGCAAGACCTTGTCATCGATTTGAAACTCCAAAGGTTTCTGTCGTTTGTTTGCGTAACTCTTCTATCTGTCTCGTGCCGCAGCCATGCGGTTTCGTATCTGCACTATCTTCTCTGACTTCCGCCCAACAAACTGGTGATCTACACATACGCCCATATAATGCCTCAAATGGTGCTGCCTTGATGCTAATATGATAACTATTGTTGTAAGAAAACTCAACCAACGGTAAATGAGTTTCCCAATTATTCCCAAAGTCGATCACACAAGCACGCAACATGTCTTCCAAAGTTTGAATGGTACGTTCACTCTGACCATCGGTTTGTGGATGGTAGGCAGTGCTCATATCCAGACGTGTACACTAAGATTTCTATAACGACTGCCAGAAATGGGACGTACAACGAGCATCATGATCAGATATAATCAAGATCGGCACGCCATGCCTCGACACTATTTCCTTCATGTACAATCGAGTTAGCCTGTCCATTTTATCAGCCTCCTTGATCGCCAAGAAGTGAGCTGACTTAGTGAGTCAGTCCACGATTACCCATATTGTGTCACAACCACTAAGAGTTCTGGGCAACTTAGTAATGAAGTCCATGGAGATTTTGTTTCCACTTCCACAAGGGAATTTCAGGTTGTTTTAGTAACCCAGATGGTTTCTAGTATTCCACTTTAACCCTAGAACATGTCAGGCATTTGCTCACATATGTAGCTATATCTGCCTTCATGTTAGCCACCAGTAGTGCGCCTTCAAATTATGATACATCTTGTCAGAACCAGGATGTATGGAGTACTTAACTTGTGTGCTTCACTCATAACCAAGTCTCTTAGATTCCCATATAAAGGTACCCAAAGTCTATCCATGAAATATTGTATTCCATCGGATTTGACTTCTAACTGTTTATCCATCCCTCGTAAAGATTCAAATATAACGGTCTCACCTTTCAAGGCTTCCGTCTGGGCTCCCTTAATTTGCTCGGGCAAGTAAGTGCTAATCGTCAATTGTAGGGCACACACTCGTCGAGGTTTAGAGGTTTCCTTTCTACTCAAGGCATCGACGACTACATTCGCCTTTCCCGGGTGGTATTTAATGGCATAGTCATAATCGTTTAATAATTTCACCCAGTGTTGTTGCCTCATGTTAAGCTCTTTCTGCTCAAAGATATGCTGAAGACTCTTGTGATCAGTGTAAATTGTGCACTTGGTACCATACAAGTAGTGTCTCCAAATCTTCAAGGCAAAGACCACTGCTCCTAACTCCAAGTCATGAGTAGTGTAGTTCTTTTCATGCACCTTCAGTTGTCGCAAGGCATAGGCTATTACCTTGTCACATTGCATCAAGACACAACCAAGTCCTTGGATAGAAGCATCATAGTAAACCACAAAATCCTCACTTCCTTCAGGTATATCGATGCACTACAAAGTTTCTGCTTTAGCAACTGAAAAGCAGCTTCCAAACTCTCACCCCATTTATAGGTTGTTCCTTTATGGGTCAAAGCCATGAGAGGTTGAGCGATCTTTGAGAATCCCTCAATGAAATGCCGATAGTATCCTGCCAGACCAAGAATTTGCCTTATCTCACCAGGCGTCTTAGGTACAGACCAGTTCCTTATCGCCTCATCTTTGCACGATCCACATGTATTCCCTTTTCGTTAACAATGTGACCCAAAAATTACACCTCATGAATCTAAAAGTCGCACTTAGAAAATTTGGCGTACTACTGTTCCTTTCTAAGTAGCTCCAAGATTAATGTAGGTGTTCCTCATGTTCCTCCTTTGTGCTCGAATAAATCAATATGTCATCAATAAACACAATAACAAACTGATCAAGGTAGGGTTTGCACACACGGTTCATGAGATCCATGAACACTGCCGGTGCATTATCAACCTAAAAGGCATGACCAAGAACTCGTAATGACTATAACGAGTATGGAAAGCAGTTTTAGAGATGTATTCTTCTCGGACTCTAAGTTGATGATAACCAGATCTCAAATCAATCTTCGAATAATAACTTGATCCCTATAGCTGATCAAATAGATCGTCGATACAAGGTAAAGGGTATCGGTTCTTGACCGTGACCTTGTTCAATTCTCTGTACTCGATGCACATCCGAATGTACCATCTTTCTTCTTAACAAAGAGATAGGTGCTCCCCATGGTGATGAGCTCGGTCGAATAAACCCTTTATCCAACAGCTCCTGAAGTTGTGTAGATAGTTCTTGCAGTTCGTTTGGTGCTAACCGATAAGGTGCTCTCGCAATCGGAGCAACTCCGTGAGTCAAACCGATCTGAAACTCAACTTGACGATGAGGAGGTAGTCCAGGAAAATCCTATGGAAACACCTCTGGAAAGTCACGTACCACCAGAATGTCTTCTATCTTCTTTTCCTCTTGTTGCTGGTTAGAGACGAGAGCTAATATGGCCAAGTGGCCCTTGCATAGACACTTCTGAGCCTTCATGAACGATATGATGCCTATCACAGCACCGCTCTTCTCGTCCTTAACCGAAAGCGTTTCCCCATCTACCATGGGAATACAAATGACCTTCTCATGAAAAATCACCTCTGCTTGTTTCTCGGATAACCAGTCAATGCCTACGACCACATCGAAACTTCCAAGAGTAACATGCATAAGGTCAATGTCAAAGGTATGACCATCGAGTTCTATTTTGCAATTCTTAAGGATATGCGTAACAAAGATTTGCTTACCATCGCCAACTCTACAACGTACTTAGACTCCAAGACAGAGGGCATATCACTTAAGAGACTACAAAACTTAGTAGAGATAAAACTCCTATCTGCTCCGGTGTCAAACAGTACAGAAGCAAAACGACCATTAATAGGAAATCTACCGGTAATAGTAGTAGGATCGTTTAGAGCTTCACCTGAAACCCATGACAAAGGCTCTCCCTTTGGCTCCACCATTATTGCCTCCATTGTTGTCAACATTACCACAAATTTTGTTATTGCTAGCACTTCCGTTGCCATTCCCATTTCTTTTTAGTTGAGGATAGTTTTTCTTGAAATGCCCTTCCTTTCCACACTCAAAGCAACCCTTTGGTGTTTCATGGGGCTGCTGAGGCTGTTAAGGTTGTTGAGGCTGTTGAGGTTTCTTCATCAATTCTCCACGACAATCCTTTGCCGTGTGTCCAACCTTCCCACAACGCTAGCATCAGAAACTATCACACTTGCCAGTGTGGTGGTAGTTGCACCGATTGCACTTTGGATTTTTCCCCATGTATCCACTTGGTCCTTGAGATGTAAGGCCCCATTCTCGGGACGCATACAACTGGCCAATCATTGCTCATAAAACATATAGTTACATTAACTTGTAATAAACGTTGCAGCGGGAAACATTAAAAAATTTACATTTCATTTCATGATAAAAGCTTTTGCAAAAAAATACAACAATCGTTATACAATTTCATTTGTTTGCATTACAATGCAAAAACATTAAACAACAGAATGCCATCCAAAATGCCAAGTAGCTGCCCTGCGCCATCCTCAGCAATGCTCACCTGCCAACTGGAAAAATGCATAAAAGTCAGCGTTGCTGAGTGAGTTCTAGTTTTATAATAAAACATACTTTACTTTCATTAAAACCGTTCGTTACTTTACATGTGATCATACATCTTACTTACGCATAGATAATATCATTATTATCTTCATCATTCGTCCATTTACTTTCGTTCATACATTACATCTTTCCTTCCGTCAACACCATGAACTTTACCCTTCCGTCATGCATAAAGCTGGTACTGGACTGGAGCCTATCATAGACCTTCCATCATGATGCACAGCACCCTGGCCGCAGTACCGAAGGTAAGTTTAGGTGTACCATTGTCATGTGCTATACCCTTCTGTCATGCATAAAGCTGGTACTGGGTCGAAGCCTATCATAGACCTTCCATCATGGTGCACAGCACCCTGGCCACAATATCGGAGGTAAGCAACAATGGTTCCATACAAATGGTCAATCACAAAAAAAGACCCTAGTGTGCATCCTTCTGGGGAAACTAACCCGCACACAGTTGAGCTAACACCCTTCATTGGGTGTGAACCTCCATACGTTGCTTGCAGCCTTTCATACTTTCATTCATTCATTAATGCATGCATTCATTCATCATGTTTCTCTTTTGTGATCTTCCACTTTACATTACATAATACTTTCATTTCATTTATTAACATTCAACATAAACCCAAGGGAAAATAATCATACATAATATGGAACATCAACATCAACAGTCAACATCATCATACGGGGCATCATACATACATAACATACATCATACACATCATGCCAAATCATCAAACATACAACATCACATGCCTATCATAACATCTATGACCTCAAAAGTAAGCTTACAAGAATCCCCGGGAACATCCCAAGTCAAAACCTACATTCATCTTTTCCCCAGAAGTCAAAAAACATTCTAAGTGTTTATCCGCATTTGTCTTTTGTTCATCTGCATTTACTATAGTTTATCCGCATTAGTTTTACTTCATCCACATTTGTTTTACTTCATCCGCATTTGTTCATGTTCATCCGCATTTGTTCATCCGCATTGACCTTACTCATCCGCATTTCCCATACTTAGTCAATGTTCATCCGCATTTCATCTAATACTCATCCGCATTTCATCCAATACTCATCCGCATTTCATCCAATACTCATCCGCATTTCATCCAATACTCATCCGCATTGACTTACTTAGTGATTAATGCTCATCCGCATTGACTGTTCATCCACATTGACTTCCATTACTCATCCGCATTGACTTACTTAATAGTTAATGCTCATCCGCATTAACTGCTATCCGCATTGACTTCCATTACTCATCCCCATTGACTTACTTAATAGTTAATGCTCATCCGCATTGACTTCCATTACTCATCCGCATTTCTTCTCCTTAGGCAGATTCTAAAACTTAACATATGAGCCTAAAACATCAGATTTCAGTTCCCAATCACCATCCATCATGTTCTAAGCTTAAGTCTTACCTTCTAAGCCTTAGAAACACCATCATACATCATCAAGCATGAACATAGCCACATATCACATCATAACTTCAACATTCACATAATCAAACATGCGGGTCCGAAACCCAGTTTAATGAAAACATACATTCATGCATTTCCAGCCCCAAAACAGTTAAAAACTAGTAAAAGAGGGGTTCTAGAACTCACCTTTGTAGCTCTTGAGTATGTCTTCTTCCAAACTCGTGTGCAATTGAGTTCAACCGCCTAGAAACCCACTAAAACATACCCGAACACATACAAACACACATAAGCATAAACCCGAGGATAAGACCAGTCAAGAACATCATGAACATGTGAATCCTTACCTTGAATTCGAATTCTTCTTATTCTTCCTTCAAAAACCCAAGAGTTCTTTGCTGCACTTGATACTTTCTCTAACTAAAACCCGAAGATTAGTGATGTGGGTGACATATGGGCGGCCATATCACCTTTATCACCAACTTTTAAACTTTTTGTCCTTTTTGTCACTTTTAACCCCTAGACTTGGGTTTTATTTCTTTTCCTTCTTTTTACTTCACTTTATTCTTTCTTTCTTTGTCTATAAAATAACCGGGCGTTAGTTGAGATGATGAAGATGATTAGTTGATTGCGATTGTTATGAAACCGTCTATGTTGTTGATGCTGTTGAGGTTGATGTTGCTGGGATTGATTGCCAGATGAAAATCCCTTGCTAGCATTGTTTTCCCACTTGCGTTTGTTGTCGGGCACGCTTACCATAACGCCCCGCTTGGGTAACTTCCCTTGCTCCACGGCTTGGTCAGTGAGCCTGTGAGCCAGTCGTATCACCTGTTGAATAGTAGGGACATTTGCAGCAGTCACCATACTCTAAATCTCTGGAACTAAATCACGCAAGTATAGCTCGATCTGTCGGCTCAGCGGTTAACCATGCTAGGACAAAGTGTAGCTAGCTCATGTGACCTAGTACTGTAGGCCTCGATGTTGGATCCATCCATCTTCAATTGCTAGAACTCAGCTTCCAGCTTTTGAACTTCATCACGTGGACATTATTCCTCGGTCATCATCATCTTGAATTCCTCCCATGGCAGCACATTTGCCATTGCTTGGCCAAGAATCTATACTTATGCATTCCACCACGTGAGTACGACACCTTCCAGTGTTCCTGTAGCGTACTTCACCTGATCTGGCACTGTGCAGTTGCATTTTTTCACACCCCCGCTAAGAGCGGAAACACGGGGTTGCGACGAGACGAGAATCGTCATAACACATGGTAAGCGATAGAGATGCAATAATAATAATGATGACATGCGTGTCATGACGACACCCGACAACAAGGGGACTTGTGTCGTGTTTAGTTAGTATTCACGACAACATAGCCATAAGCATAAACATGATATAAGATAAACATGGGTAATAACATTGTATGCAATTCCCACAACCCGGGAACAAGTTACAAAGTATAATGTTGTTTGAACCAGTTACAACAATTGTTTTCAAAAAGACAAGTTTGGCCCGAAAAAAAATGCATCCTAGGGTCTCCACTAAGGCAACACACCTAGAACCTCAGCTAGCATGATCACCTGAAAAGATATGCTCAAAATGGTCAACAAAATTGTTGGTGAGCTCGCAGGTTTAAGTAATAAAAGTGTAAGTGATGCTGTATAAAGTAAATGATATGGAATACCGTGAATACAATTATATACACAAGTAAAATCACATGACATGAGCTTTGCAATCAAACCTAGCGACGTACACAAAGAAATTGTCGGCATATATTCACCCAAGGCTCGTACCTGGCTATTGTTGGTACTAACTAGTATACCAACACGAGGGTGGGGGTGTCAACCCAGTAGTACTACCAATACCTAACCGTCGGTTCCCACACTGGAATTAAATAGTTGCAAAGATAGAACCACGCAGCAGACCCAAGCATGTATCAGATAAGTACTTGCAACACAGTATCACGTTGATTCTTTGTATGAAAGTTGTATATATGTTGTACAGCATAGAAAACGGGCGAGCATACTTTTCCCCCATGTTTGTAAATGTTTGTAAAATAGTATAAGCATAAAAAGGGGCCACGAAACTCACATGTTAAGTGTTAAGTATGAAAGATCGAGATTTCCAACAGTGGAATGCAATGATCGGTCAAACACCTATTGACAGTTATTGTTAAGCATTAATGACCTGTACAAAGTGTATAGTAATGTTTGGTCGGTTCGGGTTGTATCGATTCGGTCGTGGGTGGCACACACACACGTATCAGATCTTATGTAGATCCAAGTACCACGAGTAGTCGTCATTGCTTATGACATCCTTGTAAAGATCTCATTGTTATGAAAGATGACACTTGTTAAGTATTTGTAGTTTCAAATAGGTTGTCGGTAATTGTAAAATGTTAGGTTTATTTCAATTGAAATAGTATGTGCATGTTGATAGCATTGACTTTAATCTTTGGGGTCAAGCAATGACACTTTTACTGATGTTGCCTTATCATCATCAGACGTTCAAGGGAAATTCACACTCAACATCAGTCACACAACAGGACTAGACGCTCGACCCACGTTCCATTCGTACCAATCAACCTTCAATCGTGAGAATTAGCTACTTTCGTGCGATTGAACCTTCATTCGTGCGATTGGACTCAGTCGCACCACACAACACACACATTCGTACGACCCAACCTCCATGCGCACGAATCAACCCTCAATCGTGCGAATTAGCTACTTTCGTGCGATTGAACCTTCATTCGTGCGATTGGACTCCAGTCGTGCGAAAAACGCACAATCGCATACATTCAGTCGGTCACCTGACTCAATCGCACACAAACACACAGTCGCACGACTTAGTCGCACGACATGCCTAGTCGCACAACTCGGTCGCACGATTGACTTAGACGCATGATTCAGTCGCACGACTCACTCAGTCGCACGGCTCAATCGCATACAAACACCCAGTCTCATGACTCAGTCGCACGAGATGCCTAGTCGCACAACTCAGTCGCACGATTGACTTAGACGCATGATTCAGTCGCACGACTCACTCAGTCGCACGGCTCAATCGCATGACAGACCCAGTCGCCTGAACTGCAGAATCGCGACTGTGGTCGGGCTGAGCAGCCCCCGAGCTGCTCTAACGCGAGTTTTATACCACGAGGACTTCCAGAAACACTCAACAAACATACACAAACATGAAACACAAGCAGAAAGACCTCACACGCACCCACACGACCTCATGTGCTCGGATGAACCCGAGCACCCGAAACCCTAGAAGACACAGTAGTAAAAAGACAAGAAAAGAGACAACCAAAGTCGTCTACCTGCTAGAAACGAGTAGATGAGGCTGTAGATGAAGACTAGACGACGAAAACGAGACCACACGGGAAGATTTTGGTTCTAGAATGAAGAAAATGTGTGTGTAGGGAGTGAAGAGGTGAAGAAGATGAAGTGAGTGAGGAATGGCTGGGAATGGGGTTTATATACCCAGCCCAAGTTTGCAAAATTACAAGTTTAGTCCCTGCACTTAACCCTCGAGTTTTCCAAAATTTGTTTCGGTTGATTACGACCTTAAAATGTTCGTTATATTAAGGTTAAAAGCGTGTTTAATGGCATTTGATAGTCTAAAATGGTTTTATTAATGAAAATGGTCGAAATGAAAGAAAAAAAATGATATATTTGGTGGTAATGGTGATGAAATTTATAAAAGTTTTATGCTTAACACACGTTCTCAAAGGAAGTACAGGCACAAAGGAAAATAAGCAGACATGATTCCTTAAAGCAGGAGTTCATGAAGAAAATGAAGAATAATTAAATATTTCTATGTTTATTTATGTCGTTCGACGGACCTTAAGGTGACGGATGTCACACATTTGGCGAAAACTGACTCAGTCTTCTCAAACCATCTTACAAGCCCTATAGCTCCCTCGGCTCCACTGTAGGTATGCGGCTTACAGTCCATGAACACTTTGTACGTGCATCCAGACGGTCCTCCAAACTGTGCAGGCTGTGTGTTCAATGCCGCTAGCACGTGTTGGTTTTTTAACGCAGCTAGTTCAACTTCATGTTCACGTTGCCGGTGCCACATCCACCGTCACGCCCTCGGCCACGTCCACGTCCTCTGCCTCTACCATCCATTTTTCACTTTACATTCACAAATACCATAATGAGTAACATCTAACATATTAATCCCATTAAAGTATAGTAAATAATAAGAAATAATGTACAATCAAAACCACAACATTTATAACCAAAATGATAACGTATCATAAATAATTTGTAAGTAACTCACAAAATATTCAATCAATGTCAAAATTTAAGTTTTTAGTTGTGTGGCAAATAACCCTTCTCATATAGGTTTAAGAAAAACACTATGTAGTCAAAGTCATAAGAATAAAGAGAATCAATCAAACAAAGCTGATCCATCACTGTCTCCACCGTCTGGGGCTTCTTCGGGTTCTTCCTCAGGGTCTTCATCGAGGTCTTCAGCAGGTGCAGGGTTGTCCTCAATCTGTAGTGCTGTGAGCTGTGCTTCCAATCCGGTTAGTCTGCTCTCGACGCCCACATTGTGGAGCTCCTGCTCGCCCGTACGCTCGATAAGATCCATCACTCTACCAGCCATCTTGAAATTTCCTTTGATAGACATCAACACCCGCTCCTCAATTATGGCCATATTTAGCCATAATCGATGCATATCATCCTTTAGTGTGGAGTTCTCATCAGTGAGCGCTCCAACTCATCGACGCTCAGTCTCAAGTGTCACGGTCAATGCTGCTACGACCCGCTCAAGGGGCACATGCGTTCTATACAAGCGGGTAATAACTCCACTCTCGTGGGGGATCACGCTCTGCTGGTACAAACGGTTGATCCCAGTCTATCTTGCCACGGGGGTAAGGATGTTGCGGCCAGTCATACACTCGGGGAGGTACAGGTGGAGGGCACTCAGAACGAGCACGCCTTTTTCCCAAAACCAGGGATGATGATGCCATGTTGCAGTGCATGTGATGTGTATGCCAATGAGTATATAGTAAAAGGATAAGTCAGGAGTAACTAACTAACTGTGCGTGGTTATAGACTAGTGTGTATGCAACGTACTTCCCTATAACCAATGGCTCTGATACCAATCTGTCACACCCTCAAAATCCACATGAGGAGTTTTACCGCGAGGCGTGTGAACAAACCAAGATCACAGTCACTAGTTACTCAGAACGAAACTATATGCCACATTCAAAACAAACCAACCAAAGTTTAAACGTTTAAAACCATGCGGAAGCGTTTTGTAAATAAGACAAACCCAAAGTAAATAAATGCACAATATGGCAAAACACGCGCCATCCTAATGTTTAAAACCCATATATAAAAGATAAACAAATGTGTCTATGAAATAAAGCCTTAGGATGCATGTTGGACCCGTGTTGTGCTCCTAATGGCAAGCTGAGTTAACGACCTAAGAATAGCATACTAAAAATGTCAACACAATGGTTGGTGAGTTCAAGAGTTTGCGTTTAACATAAATATTATCAATTGTATAACATAAGAAGTGTATTGAATTAGATAGCTAGTCTATATTCACAAGTAATAACCATAGTGATTTCGCGATCGAAGTTGACTGTGCTTCGTTTGTTGCCTCCCGTCACGACTTACCAGGTCGTGACGATGTTTGTGTTTAGGACAATATTGCACCCGTTTGACCTCGAGTCACACAGATGGGGATCGTCACACCCACTAGTACTACCCAAGATTTCCCGCTAGTTACCATTATTAACGATCCAAAAGTGTGAGGACTTTTCAAGGTATTAAGCACTATGTTAATACATACACAACTTATAATAATAAAATAGCGTTTGAGTACAAGTATGCTACATCCCTTAGAAGAAGGTTTATAAAATAAAGGGGCATGAACTCACCTGGTGTATAATGATAACAAATAAAGAGACTTGTGATAGATGCAAAGACAATCCTTCAAAGGTTACCTAGAACACACAAGTACATAAGTACGTGTACACAAAAAACTTAACAACCCTAGGTTAACCTAGTTAACCTGTTTGAACCGTTGGTGACATATTAAATGAAATATTGTTTAATCATGCAAATCAACTTATCATACACGAATATCATGTAAGTTATCCACGTGCATCACATCATTCAACCCAAGTTCTACCTAGGTCATAATACCACATTAGATTATCATACACTCATGCAAATCTCAAATAATCATCATGCTAAAAAATTATAATTACATCACATCAACAATTCATACGTGAAGTCTAATCATGCACTACATGCCATGTGAATTCACCCACGACCTCACATCCTAAACCCTGCCAATCCTACTAAGTAGAGGCCTTGGATTCGCATGTGTGTATGATAATCATAACCACATTACTAGCATATATAGTGATAACCACATATCAAACCCAATCATGATCTCCTAATCACTAACCATAATTTATCATCATGTATGATCATCAAAATCTATACTTCATACATGATCAACCAAGCATCCATACAACTCAATTACACATTCTAACACATCAAACATCATCCACAATCATTCTTACATGATCTTAACATCATAAGCATGCCCAAATCATCACATACAAAGTTCTACAAAAATAAAGTTTCTCTTTCGGAAAGTAATACCCAAAAGTGATCTAGCATCCAATTCAATCATAATTTCAACAATTATATACCTAATCAAGTCTATAGCATTCATTCTAACATGCTAATCACCTCGAGAACATCCAATTCTCAACATCATACACAAAAGTTTCTACTTTTAGTAAGTCATGATCAATATCAAAATTTCATGGATTTTCTTGTACAATTCAATTAAACTAACATCTAAGCTTTACATCTAACATCTTAGCATCATCAAATCATGAATTTCAAGAATAAAAAGTTTCCTCTTATGGCAATGTATGAACTAGATGATCAAACCCTAGATTTCTTGCACAATTAACATAATCTAGCATTCATACAACCTAACTAACATCATATAATCATCATACAATCATTAATTTCATATAATCATCATCAATTTCGTAATTAGGGTTCATTAAGAACAATCAACACGAACAACTAATCAAAACTAACCTTTAGATGTGTTTAGATGATGATGATCACTTGAAATCAACTTGTAATACTTGAAACCACTTGGAATTCGACTTGTGTATGTGTTCTTGGATCAATTTCGCAATGTGGGAGGGTGGGGAGAAGGGTTGCGGCCAAATGGGGTTTGGGAGGCTAGGGCTGGGTTAATTTTAGTAATATTTAATTAAAAAGGTATTTACAAAATAACCCCTTTAATTATATTTTATAACAACTAATCTTTCTAATACTTTTTAAAAAGTTTTTAATTACTAAGCACAAGTATTATTAACCAATAATAATGATCCTAAACATTTACAACAAGTCACACAACACACGATATATATATTACACGTTGTTGCGTTATCGCGTAAAATTTATAAAACAAACATTTAAAATTCTATAAAATCATGAACCACATAATCACAACTAATAATCAACCTTATTAATTAGATTATCTTTGTTTATCATAGATTATATTATTAAGTCACCAACGTTCAACGACAACTAGTGTGTGCTCACGACACATGTATGCAAGACTTAACGGAACTAACGGAGTTTGGTAACGGAAAATTACCGGATGTCACATTATCCCCATGTTGAAAGAATTTTCGTCTCAAAAATTACATTACATGGTTGTGTTACATCCATGGTTTATTGCATTGGCATAATAAATTGAGTGAGTTGTCACATCATCCCCATGTTGAAAGAAATTTCGTCCAGAAATTTAATTAGTACCTTCTCCGGTTGGTGTCGTCGTTTCAAACAGATGAGGATACTTGAGCTTCATCTGATCCTCGCGTTCCCACGTGAATTCCGGTTCACGTTTTGAGTTCCAACGAACTTTGACTATAGGTATCTTGCTTTGCTTAATAGTCTTGACCTCACGATCCATTACTTCAACGAGCTCTTCCACAAAGCATAATTGATCATCTACTTGTACTTCCTCGAGTGGTACAATTAGTGTCTCGTCAGATAGGCACTTCTTTAGATCTGCAACCTGAAATACATTATGAACGCCACTCAGTGACTCAGGCAAGTCCAGTCGATACGCCACCGGACCTATTCTTTCCAGAATCTCACATGGTCCAACATATCTTGGATTAAGCTTGCCTCTCTTGCCAAAACGAATTACACCTTCCACAGTGAAACTTTTAGCAAGACCTTGTCATCGATTTGAAACTCCAAAGGTTTCTGTTGTTTGTCTGCGTAAATCTTCTGTCTATCTCACGCCATAACCATGCGGTTTCGTATCTACACTATCTTCTCTGTGGTCTCATGTACCAATTCAGGACCAGTCAATTGACTATCACCAACTTTCGCCCAACAAACTGCTGATTACACTTTCACCCATATAATTCCTCAAATGGGGCTATCTTGATGCTAGTATGATAACTATTGTTGTAAGAAAACTCAACCAATGGTAAATGAGTTTCCCAATTATTCCCAAAGTCGATCACACAAGCACGCAACATTTATTCCAAAGTTTGAATGGTACGTTCACTCTGACCATTGGTCTGTGGATGGTAGGCAGTGCTCATATCCAGACGTGTACCCAAAGATTTTTGTAACGACTATAGAAATGGGACGTAAAACGAGCATCACGATCAGATATAATCGAGATCAGCACGCCATGCCCCAACATTACTTCCTTCAAGTAGATTCGAGTTAGCCTGTCCATTTTATCAGTCTCCTTGATCGCCAAGAAGTGAGCTGGCTTAGTGAGTCGGTCCACGATTACCCATATCGTGTCACAACCACTAGGAGTTCTGGGCAACTTAGTAATGAAGTCCATGGAGATTTTATTCCCACTTCCACAAGGAAATTTTAGGTTGTTGTAGTAACCCAGATGGTTTCTGGTATTCCACTTTAAAATTAGAACATGTCAGGCATTTGCTCACGTATGTAGCTACATCTGTCTTCATGTTAGGCCACGAGTAGTGCGCCTTCAAATCATGATACATCTTGTTAGAACCAGGATGTATGGAGTACTTAGACTTGTGTGCTTCACTCATAACCAAGTCTCTTAGATTCCCATATAAGGTACCCAAAGTCTATCCATGAAATATCGTTTTCCATCGGATTTGACTTCTAACTGTTTATCCATCCCTCGTAAAGATTCGGATTTAACATTCTCACCTTTCAAGGCTTTCGTCTGGGCTCGCTTAATTTGCTCGGGCAAGTGAGTGCTAATCATCAATTGTAGGGCACACACTCGTCGGGGTTTAAAGGTTTCCTTTCTACTCAAGGTATCGGCGACTACATTCGCCTTTCCCGGGTGGTATTTAATGGCACAGTCATAATCGTTTAATAATTTCACCCAGCATCGTTGCCTCATGTTAAGCTCTTTCTGCTAAAAGATATGCTGAAAACTATTGTGATCAGTGTAAATTGTGCACTTGGTACCGTATAAGTAGTGTCTCCAGATATTCAAGGCAAAGACCACTGCTCCTAACTCCAAGTCATGAGCAGTGTAGTTCTTTTCATGCACCTTCAGTTGTCGCAAGGCATAGGCTATTACCTTGTCACGTTGCATCAGGACACAACGAAGTCCTTGGATAGAAGCGTCATAGTAAACCACAAAATCCTCACTCCCTTCAGGTAACACTAATATCAATGCACTACAAAGTTTCTGCTTTAGCAACTGAAAAGCAGCTTCCTAACTCTCACCCCATTTATAAGATGTTCCTTTATGGGTCAAAGCTGTGAGAGGTTGAGCGATCTTTAAGAATCCCTCAATGAACCACCGATAGTATTCTGCCAGACTAAGAATTTGCCTTATCTCACTAGGCGTCTTGGGTATCGACCAGTTCCTTATCGCCTCAATTTTTGTAGGATCCACATGTATTCCCTTTTCGTTAACAATGTGACCCAAAAATTGCACCTCACGAATCTAGAAGTCGCACTTAGAAAATTTGGCTTGCAACTTTCTTTTCTAAGTAGCTCCAAGATTAAACATAGTTGTTCCTCATGTTCCTCCTTGGTCCTCAAATAAATCAATATGTCATCAATAAACACAATAACAAACTGATCAAGGTAGGGTTTGCACACACGGTTCATGAGATCCATGAACACTGCTGGTGCATTTGTCAACCCAAAAGGCATGACCAAGAACTCGTAATGACCATAACGAGTTGTAACACTCCGAATTTCTATTTAAACGAAAGGAAAAGAAAAGTAAATAGAAAGATAGAAATTGTGCACAAGTAGAGGGGGATAAAGTGTACAAAGTACAAATCTTATTATTTTAAGAATTTAAAGGGCATGATCGCCCATATCAAAGCAGAAAGCTGCTTTTCTCTCGGAGGAAGAAGAAGAGAGAGAGAGAACCCAGTTCTAGAGAGAGAAAGAGGAAGAAGCATCTTCAAAGGTAAGTCTTCTCTTCTATGAGCTCAGTTTCAGCTGGGTTTCGAGTTCTTGACCGAAGTTCTGGTTGTTTAGAGTTTGTTTTCGGGATTCAAAGAGCTGAATCGAAGAGGGTCTTGAACTGGAAGAGTGTTGTTCAAAAGCTGCTCAAGGTGAGTTTCTAGAACCCCTCTTTTACTGATTTTCAACTGATTTGGGGCTATTATGCATACTAAGTAAACATCTTTTAAAGAAACCATGGGTTTACAGCTTTATGTTCGAATGTTGTATGTATGTATGCATGTTATAGTGTTGATTATTGGGTAGAGATGATGTATAGCATGCTTAGATGGCCTTAGTATGTTAGATATGTGTTTGGGTATGATTAGAATGATAATCAGGTGAAATTGATGGCATAGAAAAGATTTTAGAATGTTCTGATGAACATGAACAATGGTCCATGCGCCCAGAGGTGGCTCATGCGCCCAAACAGTTGTCCATGCGCCCAGCATGAGTGGCCAGAAGCCTAAGTGTTGGCCATGCGCCCAAGAGTGGGTCATGCCCTGAACAGTGGCCTATGCGCCCAGCATGTTGGCCATGCGTCTAAGTGTTGGCCATGTGCCCAGAGGGGGTCCATGCGCTTAAACAGTGCCCATACGTCCAAGTGAATGAACATCTAAGTATTGGCCATGCGCCTAAACAGTGCCCATGCACCTAAGCGATTGAAACGGCTAAGTGTTGGTGATGCGCCTGAACAGGTGTCATGCGCCAGAACAGGGCAGAAACGCCCAAATAGTGCCCATGCGCCCAGACTGTTTTACACTTAGAATTTTTATGCCCATGCGCCTCGAAGGTCCATGCGCCCAATTTGGACTTGAGGTTTTCTAAGTGGATTTTAAGGGATAAAATGAGGAGATAAGCCTAGTTATGATATGATGGCTTATGTTTGATGTGTGTTATGCATGTATGATGTTGCCTGTATGGCGATGGTGTATGTTTATGTTTATGTATGTTCCTTATTATGTATGTATGTCTTCCCTTGGCTTTGCGTTGAACATTAACGAATGTAATGAAAGTATTATGTAACGTAAAGTGGAAGATAATGAAAATAGGAACGTAATGAATAAATGCATGCATGGATAAAAGAGAAAGTATAGAAAGGCTTGAAAGCAATATGTACAGAGGTGCACGGCTCTTATGCCTTAAGCTCTACCGCATGAGGTTCAGCAAATCCTAAAATGTGCACGTAAGGGTTCCAGTCTTTGTGACTGACCTTCAGAGGTGTTACCCATTTCTATGGGGGTGTTACCCATTTCGATGGGGGTGTTACCCATTTCTATGGGGATGTTACCCATTTCTATGGGGGTGTTACCCAGTTCTATGGTGGTGTTACCCACTTCGGTGGGGGTGTTGTTACCCGAGTTACGTATAACTTCGGGGGTGTGGCATAAGGCCAAGCATAGATATGAGGTGAGCGACTCTGTGTCGCAACAGACTCGACATAGGTCTTTGTCCATGAGACAAGATAATGAGATGAGCGACTTTGTGTTGCAATAGACTCGGATGGAGTTTAATCCCTATGATTGACTTGTATAGGATCTTTGTCGCGTATCCCGGTGATGTGTCAGTCTTCGGACATGAGTCGGGGGTTGGTGAGTAGGCCTTAGCACAGCATCAGCTTTCGAGCATGAGTCGGAGATACTGCACGAGACAAGATTCGAGTAATAATGAGTAATGAACGAAAGATCATGTATGAAAGAACGAATGTATGAATGAACGTAAATGAATTATCGTAATAATGTACAGAACAGGATCCTTGTCATTCGACCTCAGTAATCGTGGCTGAGTGCCATGAAGAGGGTAAAGTCTCACCGGATCTAGGAAGAGTAGTGAACGATAATGTAATACGTGAATGAACAAATTTAGTGAACGTAATGACAAAGATAATAATGATATTATCTGTATGTACGTATGATGCATGATCACGAACGATTGTAAAGTATAGTATGTTTTGAAAAAAAGTAATTTTCAGTTTTAACAAAGTAAAGTATGTTTTATTATAAAACTAGAACTCACTCAGGGTCGTTGACTTTTGTATGTATGATAGTTGGCAGGTATTTGTTGATGCTGAGGAGTTGCAAGCATTGATACATAAGCTACTGGGAGCATTTTGAGGCTGGCATCCGTATTTTGACATGTCTTGTATTTTGAGATGAAAACAAATGTTGTAAATGACATGTTAGTTATTAATGAATGTTTTAAATTCCGCTACAAAATAAATGTACGTTTTATAATGTTTTAAGTGCAATGAATGACCAACTGTGAGGTGCCTGGGAACGGGGCCTTACACGAGTACGGAACGTAGTTATAGAGATGTCTTCTTCTCGGACTCTAAGTTGATGATAACCAGATCTCAAATCAATCTTCGAATAATAACTTGATCCTTGAAGCTGGTCAAAAAGATCGTCGATACGAGGTAAAGGGTATCAGTTCTTGACTGTGACCTTGTTCAATTCTTTGTAGTCGATGCACATCCAGAATGTACCATCTTTCTTCTTAACAAAGAGAACATGTGCTCCCCATGGTGATGAGCTCGGTCGAATAAACCATTTATCCAACAGCTCTTGAAGTTCTGTAGATAGTTCTTGTAGTTCGTTTGGCGCTAACCGGTAAGGTGCTCTTGCAATCGGAGCAACTCCGGGAGTCAAATCGATCTGAAACTCAACTTGACGATGAGGTGGTAGTCCAGGCAAATCCTCTGGAAACACCTCCGGAAAGTCACGTACCACTGGAATGTGTTCTATCTTCTTTTCCTCTTGTTGCTGGTTAGAGACGAGAGCTAATATGGCCAAGTGGCCCTTGCGTAGCCACTTCTGAGCCTTCATGAACGATATGATGCCTATCACAGCACGGCTCTTCTCGTCCTTGACCGAAAGCATTTCCCCATCTACCATGGGAATACGAATGACCTTCTCATGACAAATCACCTCTGCTTGTTTCTCGGACAACCAGTCCATGCCTACGATCACATCGAAACTTCCAAGAGTAACATGCATAAGGTCAATGTCAAAGGTATGACCATCGAGTTCTATTTTGCAATTCTTAAGGATATGCGTAACAGAGATTTGCTTACCATCAGCCAACTCTACAACGTACTTAAACTCCAAGATAGAAGGCATATCACTTAAGAGACTAGAAAACTTAGTACAGATAAAACTCCTATCGACTCCAGTGTCAAACAGTACAGAAGCAAAACGACCATTAACAGGAAATTTACCAGTAACAGTAGTAGGATCGTTTAGAGCTTCACTTGAACCCATGACAAAGGCTCTCCCTTTGGCTCCACCAGTAACAGTAGTAGGATTGTTTAAAGCATACATCATAATACATAACATTTCTTGCATCATAATATGCATGTTCATTATCTTTCACTTCATCATAAACGCGATATTGCACAAAGCAAGAGCTCCATGTTGATCGACAATGAATGTCGATTCCTATCGATACACATTATCATGGTAGCTAAACCCCGGCAGTTGATCTACACTGCAAGGCACATAGCCCGCTCATGAATACGGATCAATCATCATACATCAGACTCACGTAAGTGAAGTCTATCATAGTGCTTGCAAGACTTTTCATCATCAAACAGGCTCGGGGTAACATTCATTAAGTTTCACTTTTTATTAATATCATCTTCCACTTTAATATATAATACTTAATTTATTAAGTACACAACATGCCAAGCACTATACATCATAAAACATAACCGACCCTCCGCGGGACAGCGGGGGTTCGGGGGTGGCAACCCCTGATAGCGGGGTCCTCTGGACAGCAGCCCCTAGTAGGGTCCAAGGGGAAACGCCCTTGGCTGAGGCCGGGCTGCTAGGTCAGCGTGAAAATTTTTTATTTTTAAACATTTATATAACCCATTTCCTTATAGAAAAATCAAACTTCCTGTTAAAACCCTTTAAATTCTTAGTCATTTAAAAACGTATATTTAGTATACATAATAACCCCAAAACATGGAAAACTTTATAAATAAAGGGATCTAGAACTCACCTGGATACCGTGAGTAACTTCTAAACTAAGCTTTCTAGGCTAGGATCACACTACACAGCCTGCAAATAAGTTAACACTTATAGAAGTTAATTTCTGTCTAATTTCGCTGCCAGATAAGCATTTTTGCTAGCAGTTTCACTGATAGTTTCGCTGACAGTTTTGCTGACAGTTTCGCTGCTAGTTTCACTGCCAGCTTCGCATGGCAGTTTCACCCAACTATTGTTGGAATTCCATGGCTACGAAATTACTTGTGAAACTATAGTTTCACAGAAAACTCATAGTTTCGCAGCTTGAATATGCAATTTCGTTAGATGCACAGACAGTTTCGAAGATCGCATAAAAATTACGAATCAACCCATTTTTAACCCAAAATCGCAACTTTTTACATCTAATCTCTTAGTTTATCATCCATGAGGCTATATCTAAGCTTTTTACATGTTTTCATACGTAAAAATGTGACTTTTATATGATTCTTTGCAAATTTTCAAAACCCAAAACCCTAGAATCCGGATTTGATTTACAGAAGGGTTTAAAGGCTGATTCTTACCTGGATTTGTTGCTCCTTTGTTATGGTTTGATGCTCCAACACCCAGATCTTAAATCTCTTAACCTTTAAAGCTTCAAATCTTGAGTTTTCGTTACTTTCTCTCTCTACTTTCTCTCTCTATGAATTTTGGGAGGCTAGGGTTCAAATGAGGAAAGGGTGGCTAATTAGATGGGTTAAAGGGCTCATTATGGGCTCTTAATCACTTGGGCTCTTGCCCATAAGCCTAATTTAGCCCCTAACTCATTTTCTTCCGTTATTAAATACCCACTAATTAAGCCCATTATCCTTGATGACTCATTTTGATTTTTTGGGGTGTTACACTTACGAACCTTTTTTAAATAACTATGAATCCTTGGATTGCAATCAGGAATTATCAATGTTAATTTTTGAGTCAAGTCAATGTTGCAGGATCAACAATTTTGTTTAATTGTTTAATAAATTCAATATCAATAATAATAATTAATGATAAGATGAACACAATAAGAAGAACACAATTAATAATCAAACAAAAATATTTAATTCAAATGTATTTTATTAAAACATGTTAAAAATTACAGTGAATAAACAATGAATGAAATAAAATTGGTTTGAATGTATTGATGTTGATGTAACAGCTGCTAGGGTTTGTGTTTGTGTGATTTGATGTTTGGTTGTTTGTGATCGTGTGTCTTCTTTCCGTCGTCACCGTCGTTTTGATGTGATACCTAGGATCCATATTTATAGGCATGTGTGTTTCTGTTAAAGAATCACCGGATCTCTTGGGATTCACACAACTGTCATGTTGACTTGTTGACTTGTAACACTTGTATTATTAAATACAACTGTTTGGACTCCGCAGGAATATGGTCTTCTGTAGATGTTTGTTCTTTCGAAGGGGTCTTGTTCTTCCGAAGGTAATTTGTTCTTTCGAAGGTATCTTGATCTTCCGCAGGAGTCTTCATTTGAACTCTGATTCACTTGCACTCCAGGTGATTGTTCACCTGCATATGATCTTCGGATGTTAGTTACTTCTAAGAAACATATCTACGGAAAAACAAAATTTTCATTCGTAGATGTTTCTTACACTTAGTCAATTTCAGTAACTGACCAAGTATTATGTTTGTACCAGCAATCATACACAGATCAATACACATATGGGTTAACCTATATATAATGCATACATCATAATAATGAATTACAATTGTTCATTATAAATATTGATTAAAGTTCTAACCCTATACAAAATGATCTAGTCCTATAGTTCTTAGATCTAACTATACCGCCCCTTAGGCTTTGATCCTTCTAATCAGCTCTTCAACACTGACAACTCTTTCATTCTTGAAACCATCTTCTTGTTGAAATACGATACAACATCCTTCTGATCATCATATTTTTACTTGATCTCCATTCTGCCTATCTTCTTAAGTGTGTCAAAGGTTAATTCTAGAATGTCTTCTTCTGTTGTCAAAGTTTCCATAACACTTTGATTGTCGACTATTTCTAGCTCATCTTGTTCTGACATTCTTAGCTTAGTTGCTTCCATGATCAGTTCCTTTCAACATCCCAGCCTCATATCTTCTTCTTTTATATGCTTTTACATGTAGTTTGTCAATGACTTGTATGATATGTAAATACATGCAGAGATCATTTTGAGCTTGATAATCTTTAAGTTTCAGAAAGAACTTGTCATGTAGATATGAAATGTAGCTTGGATGCAGAAGCTTTATTTCAATTGGATCAAACAACCTTATGCTTTTAGCTTTCTTCTTTTCTTCATTTCTCATGAGCACCAATTCTTTAGACTTTTCCACATATCCCCACTCAGTTATGGGGAGAGTGTATTGATTCCCTTCAATGACTTTAATAGCTGCTGATTTTCTATTGGAGTAAGCAACCCTCTTCAAGAATTCATGATCAACAAAAGTAGAGGAGTTGGTGTTTTATCTTCTTTTCCTTTGAAGTCTTTTCTTGTGCTCTACATCTTCCCTTTTTGCTTCCTAAAATCATCATCCTTGAACTTAGTTTTCAACTTTCCTACCAACACAGAGAAATCTCTTCCTCTTGGGCTTATTGGGTAGTTGGAGATGATCGGGCTTTGTAGGTCTTTAATGTCAGTATCAGTCAACTCCAAGATTGATTCAAGTAGGTGGTCGTATTCAATTCTACCAGATACTCTTTTGATAACAACACAATCCCACTCTGAGTCATATTTCCAGGCCATAATCTTGTTTTCTTCAGTAGTAGAGGGGGTTGTTAGATGATCAAACAACTAGATTAGAGAAGATTTTTCATCAGCCTTAGGCTCTCTTATTAGCTTATCTTTCCTTTTGTGCTAATCTTTAGATACAACGGTTATAGGATCAGCAGGGAGTTTGCTTTGTTGCTCAGTAGCATAATTTGGAGCTTCAGTCCTGAATCTCACTCCAGTATCAAGCTCAACAGCCATCACATGATCCATCATCCTTCTCAATTCACTAACTATTCTTCCCTTAAGTTTATAGCTTTTGTAGTTATGACCCAGTAACTAGCATATCATATTGTATTTGGAGAGCTTTGCTATATCATAGTGACCTAACTCCTTCTTGATTTTTTGAATTAATTGAAAGGTTATGAATGTTTCATAGATGCAGTTTGGAATCATGAAACTAGCTAGCTTGAATTCCTTTAGAATGTTCTTCATCTCATTCATGTTCAGCTTTTCCACCAAGTCATATGGGAATCCATGATTGATTAAGGTCATAAACATTGAAGATTCTAGCCTTTCTTCAAGTATGTCTTTAATGGTCAGTAGGTCATCAGCCTTTTCTTCTTTCTGATCTTTGGCAGGTTCATTCTTTGTCAGCTCATTCCATTCAGCATTCCTCTCAGCTTCATCATGAGTAACTGGCTTTGATGTTGAAACATCCACCGAAGGAGTGTGCTCTAAAGATGTATGCCTTGACCTTTTAGGTGAATCTTCAACATGGATTACCTTTTTCTTTGTAGAACCCAAGTACTTCCTCTTCCTTGAGTATATAATAAGTTGCTTAGAAGTCTCTGTAGGTTCTTTTGGTTGTTTTGATGTAGTGGCAGCCTTTAATTCCAGGGCACTTATTTCTATCTTCATCCCATCAATCTCTTCGTCCTTTTTTTGCAGCTGAGCATATTGATCTTGTAAAGTCTTGTTAGCTTGGTTGCTCTCCAACACAAGATTTCCTATTTCATCCTTCTGATGTGCAATTGACTCTTTTCGTTCTTCAACAAGCTCAAGCAGAGTATCAATGACTTCATTGTTTGTTGTATATTTTCTCTTAATCTTTTCAGATTATATTCCTGCTTCATAAGCTGATCATCCTTTTCTTTCATCATCCTCTTCAGCTCCTAAATTCTTTGTTTTCTATTATTGGACTTGATAACAAGCTTGTGGTATTCAGCCACCAAATAGCTTGTTTCACTTAACTCATCTTCATGATAGGAAAATACATCCACATAGTTTTCTCCTTCTTCCTTTTCTTGTTCTTGATCAACAATCTTATCATTTTGATCTTTAGTATGAGCCACACTTGTTGAGCTAGAGCATGCCTCTTCGGTTTGAATGGGTTTATCTTGATGACGTTGTTGTTAAGATTTATGTTGGGCACTAAAGGTTTAGTTTGATCGGAGGTAACTGGATTTTGAGAGTTGGAGTGTAAGAATGGGATGGTGCTGGCTTGAGAAATCAACTTAGTCTCACCGGTGTGAACTGAGTTTAGAGACTAAGTGATAGTGATGGGTTCAGTATACACACTCTCGTATGATTGATGAAGAAGTGGAGAGATTGGCTGAGTGTTTTGACTGGCTGGAGAGTAATGTTGAGGTGATTGATGATGTTGGTTGGGTGATATGGACAGGGTGTTTTGACTGGTTGGAGAGTGATGTTGAGGTGATTGATGGAGTGAATGGGAGGCTTCCATAGAGTTACCAGTTGAACTTCCTTGCTGGTCTTCCCACACCAGTTCTTGTGGAATGTTGGCATTAGCATCCACCACATGAGCAAACATAGGCATGTCTCCTCCTTAATACTTCCCACTGATCTTGTTCAAAACTAATCTACCTAAATGTGCTTGCACAAACACATCTCTATCACTTTTTATTCCAGGTATTTCACCATTGATGATCAGTTGCAGAAACATTGGGAACATGAACATTTTGTCATCCTTTTGCACTTTGATGTGGTCATATCAACATTTGAAGATGTACTAGGAGTAGTTGTATGTTCTTCCCTCAAAGGTACCAATGATCCCAGAAGAAATGTGCCTTAAAAATCTGTCAAGCCCAGATTTCCTATTAGAGATGCACTTTAGATAAATGTGACATAGAAATCTGTATGGCTTACATAGTCTTCCTTTCATGATCTCCCCCTTTTCAAAGTCACCATCATATCCCATTAGGTAGAATACTTTCTCTATGTATTCATTTTCGAACACATCAGGGTGACCAGCTTCTAGTTCTCCCAACTCTAGAACCCTCCTTATGGTCTGTTCATCCATTCTCAGTCTTTGATTCTTCACTTCCGCCATGATAACTTCTCCATCTTCTTTTATTCAGGCGGAGTTCCAAAAATCAATAATGTGTGATTGATGTATCACCGGCTCCGCTGATAAGGCATAAAACAACCTAGATCTTCTCAGATAGCGGATGATGTCTCGAAATCCTTCTAAAAGAGGATCGTCAGGGTTTAAGAAAGCACACACATTGCACTTTTCGCACGTTTCGCACATTCGTACTTATCGCACTTTTCGTACTTTTATTATCTTTTCACTTTTATCTAGTTTCTATCATATGCTTAACCCCCCTCTTAAGCACAAAGCCATATCATCTAGGGTTAAGCGACAAGGACCCCATATCGCACGTATCGCACGTATGGAGTAGTCACAAGAACTAACTCCCCCTGTGTGTGTGAACTCGTATAGGTCAGCCAAAATCAAACGCTGTAATTACACACATAGTTGAGCTAACAACTCTTAATGAGTTGTGAACCTCCTTTCATTTTCTTGCAAACCTTTCATACTTTCATTCATTCATTAATGCATGCATTCTTTCTTTAAGTTTCTCTTTTCATTATCTTTCACTTTACGTTGTATCATACTTAATCATTTTCTTCATTAACATTCAACGCAAAGCCATGGGAAGACAAACATACATAAACAGGAACATCAACAAGATCATGCAAATCTTCATACATATCAGCATGCATACATAACATACATCACACATACCATAATGCATAACATCATACATACACCATCATCATCATATCATCATCTTATATCGTTCATGCCCATCATATCATCTTGGACCTCAAAAAGTCAACTTACATTGCCTCCGGGAACATCCCAAGTCAAAGCCTACTTTTACATTTTTCCCTAAAAATCAAAAAATAAACTAAGTCTTTAGGCGCATGAGCACTACGCACATGCATGAGCACTACGCAGGCGAATGAGCACTATGCAGGCGCATGGCCATTCAGACGCATGAGGAACACTTAGGCGCATGGGCAACCTTCAGGCCCATCAGCACTATTTAGGCGCATGACCAATACTTAGCCTATTCTGGGCAAATTCTAGGCGCATGACTACTATTTGGGCGCATGAGGTTTCGGGTGTATGAGGACACTTAGGCGCATGAGCAGCCTATTTCACACTTAAACATCATAGTTCAGTCCCCAATCATGCTCAAACTTATTCTAAGCTTAAATCATGCATTCTAAGCCTTAGAAACATAAAAATAACAATATCAAACACAAACATAGCCCAAAACCAAACCCCACCTGCAACATACACACATACACATATACGAGTATGAAACCCAACTTTTATAAAAATGTTCATACATGCATTTCCAGCCCCAATGCAGTTTAAAACAAGTAAAACAGGGGTTCCAGAACTCACCTTAGTAGCTTCTACGGGTAAGACTTCATTCAAAACCCGATTGCTACAAGTATCACCTAGAAACCCACTTGAAACACATACCCGAACACATACAAACATACATAAGCACACACCTGAGGATAAAACCGGTTAAGAACACCATAAACACATGAATTCTTACCTTGAATTCAAACTTCTGCATTTCTTCTTCTTCAAACCCGAGCTCTGCTCTTTCTCTCTCTAAAAATATCCGAAGATATTTTGTAGTATGTGAAGTGGGTGGCCATGCCCACTTTTACACCAACTTTCCAAAGTTTTTGTCCTTTTTACATCTTGGGTCCCTCTACTTGAGCTCTATTTCTTTTCTTTCTTTTCCTTGGCTTTATTCTTTCTTTACTAACTTTAGAAGAATAACTGGGCGTTACAAGTCCACCCCCCTTATATAGGTTTCGTTCCTAAAACCTGTTATTCCTCAAACAATCGTGGGTAATGTTGTCTCATTTCTTCTTCAGTCTCCCACGTAGACTCAGATCCCTTTCTATGCTTCCACTGTACACACACAAGAGGAACCACTTTATTCCTTAACCGCTTCTCTTTTCGATCAATGATCGCCACTGGCTGCTCCACATAATTGAGCCGTTCATCTGCCTCGATATCCTCCAGTGGGACAATCATATCCTCATCCGCTAAACATTTTCTCAGATGAGATACATGGAATGTCGGATGAATTCCACTTAACTCATCCGGTAACTCCAATCTATAGGCCACCTCTCCTACTCGAGCAATGATTCGGAAAGGCCCTATGTACCTTGGGCTCAACTTGCCCCGCTTTCTGAACCGAATGATACCCTTCCAAGGTGAAATTTTCAACATAACTCTATCACCCACCTGGACCTCAATCGGTCTACGTTGTTTATCATCATACGACTTCTGTCTATCTTTGGCTGCCTTCATGAAGGCCTTGATCCTTTCTAGCTTCTCAGTCGTAGCCTCGACCACTTCGACACTCCCTAACTCTTTATGGCCGATATCACCCCAACCACGGGTGTTCTGCACCTCCTACCGTATAGCATCTCATAAGGAGCATACCAATACTGGCATGCTAACTGTTGTTATATGTGAACTCAGCTAGTGGTAGGTGGTCATCCTAACTTCCTCCAAAATAAATGACGCATGCCCAAAGCATATCTTCCAGCATTTGAATGGTCCTTTTGACTGACCATTTGTGTGGGGATGATAAGCCATGCCAATATGTAACCTCGTCCCCATTGCGTCGTGGAATTTCTTCCAAAACTTAGATGTAAACTGGGTGTCACGATTAGACACAATAGACACTGACACACCATGACGAGTTACAATCTCTTTAATGAAAAAATCCGCCAACCTTTCGGATGAATATGTCTCACGAATCGGTAGGAAGTGAGCACTCTTCGTCAAACGGTCCACTATCACCCATATGGCATCATACCCTCGTGCGGTATGCAGTAGCTTTGTAATAAAGTCCATGCTGTTATGTTCCCACTTCCACTCTGGTATATCCAAAGGTTGGATCTTCCCATATGGCTTTTGATGCTTGGCCTTCACTTGTAAACAAGTAAGGCATTTACTCACATACTCCACCACATCATGCTTCATACCCGGCCACCAATAATCTTTCTTCATGTCTTGGTACATCAATTCTCGTAAAGGGTACCGATTCTTCACTGTCAACTTATTCAACTCACGGTAGTCTATACACATCCTCATACTACCATCCTTCTTCACGAATAAGACCGGAGCACCCCAAGGAGAGATACTCGGCTTGATAAATCCCTTATCAAGCAACTCCTACAATTTCTCCATCAACTTTTTCATCTTAGTTGGGGCCAACCGATACGGTGCCTTAGCAACAGGTTGGGCACCCGGTATCAAGTCAATCCGAAACTCGATTTCACAGTCAGGTGGCACTCCTGGTAAATCTTTGGGGAACACATCTGGAAAGTCACACACCACCGGTACGTCAGTCAATTGTGGTGTTGGCGTGTCCACATCCTTCACATAGGCCAAGTAGGCACTACATCCATGCCTCATGCACTTTCCCGCCACCGCCATTGAAATCAATTTCGGAATCGTTGTGACTCGATCACCGTAAACCGTCACCGTACTCCCATCAGGCGTTGTCAATCGAATCATCTTCATATGACACATAATGTTCACCTCGTAGTCCGCCAACCAATCCATTCCTAGGACTACATCGAACCCGCCTAAGGTCATCACGAATGGTCTAACAGGAAACTTGTGACCTTCTAGTTCTATGTCATAACCTTCTATCATCTTTGAAATCCCGGTGGAGTTACCTATGGTAGTTCTACATTGAAGGGCGTATCCATACTCTTACTACTAACAAATAGTTTAGCACAGAAAGCAGCAGAAATAAAACTTTTACTAGCACCAGAATCAAATAACACAGAGGCTAAAGTTTGGTTTACTAGAAACATACCTGACACAACATCAGGGTTCGTCGTAGCCTCCTCCTGCGTCATCGTGAATGCTCTGGCACTCGCCCTCTGCCCTTCTCCTCCAGCCTTTGTCACTCCTGATCCTTCAGCCCTTGGCTTCTTGCAGTCCCTACTCATGTGACCATTCTCTCCACAGTTGTAACACCTTACAACCCCGCATTCCCTCACCATATGGCCAGGTTCCCGCACTTGAAGTAGATGTTTGACCCCCATTTGCATTCCCTGAATGCTTCTTCCCGTATTTACCACACGTCTTCGACCCCGCACCAGGTGTAACCACATGCTGATCATCCACCCGTGCCTTCTTGTTACTCGTCGGGGCACCACCTTGACCAAACCTTTTTCCACTCCAATTCCAGTCGCCACCACCCTTCTTGCTCCCCTCAGCCACCACCACAGTCCTTTCATCATACAACCTCCCTGCCAAGTCAATTGCCAACCTAAACGTGCTTGGTCGGGCAACGATCATATGCTTACGGACATCCGCCGATAGACCTTGAATATACCTCTTGATCTTTCGTGACAAGGGTGTCACTTGATCTGGCACCAGACGTGCCATCTCATTGAACATGATGGTGTATTGCTGATAGGTCATAGTCCCCGCCTCTAGCTGCATGAACTCCCTCTCAACTTTGTCCATCTCACGGTGAGGACAGAACTCCTCAATCACCAACCTCTTCAGCTCTGCCACTTTATCCTTCTGATTGCCCGACTACCCTCGGCTTGGACGATATTATCCCACCAGCACAAAGCCGAGTCCATAAACGAGTGAGCAGAAAATTTCACCTTTTGATCTTCCCGGCACTCGCTAATGTCAAGTACCGCCTCCATCTCTCTCACCCATCGATGAGCAGCAGTAGCAGTGCCATTCCCGTCAAACGTTGGGGGCTTGCATCTCATAAATGCCCCATAGTTACAGCCTCGTGCTGGCTCCTGCACAGGCTCTTCTTCCTCCTCTTCATCATCAGAGAGGACCGTCTCAGTTTCCGGTTTCTCACGTCCTCCCGAGGACCTGTTCCTATCCTTTCTCTCTCCTTCTCGTACAGCCTTAATCACCTTCGATCACCACAAATGGTAGGATCGTCTGCATGACCTAATGAACTTCTTCCACCACCGCCTCCTTCACTAGGCTCTCAGGTTCGCACTCTCGTCTCCACCCACTGGATGAGGGGTCTCGGGTTCTTCATGAACCACCTTTTTGGCTCTAGGCCTTCCTCTTGTGAAGATTCAAACACTAACATGGTCATTTAAGGGAATATATTAGTTTATGTCAAGTATAGTAAGTCTCTAATTACAGTGGCCAGTTGTGATTAGCCACTTACTTTACTCTTCATACCCCAAGAATTTCCTATCCTGACTACATCAGTATCTAAGTCTACTAACAGCACATAAACCACATAACATGCGCACATAATGCCGGTTATCATTAAGAAAATACCTGATGGCACGCAGCTACTCGGACTGGCATCCCTTCCCTTTCCGTCCCATTTTCAGTTTAAGTTTAGGTTTCTTTTGAAAATATACCCATTTCACTTAAACTTTGGCTCTGATACCAACTTGTAAGGCACCGTTCCCGGGACGCTTACAACTGATCATTCATCACACATAAAATATTTATCTTCATTAACTTAAAGAAAACAATGCAGCGGAAACATTAAAACAAGCATTTCATTTCATTATAAAAGTTTTTGCAAAATAATACATCATTAACAAATTACAAAATACTTATTGCATTACATCACAAAAGCATTATAAAAATGGATGCCATCCAAAATGAGCCAAGTAGCCACCCCGTGCCATTCTCAGCAACCTTTACCTGCCAACTGGAAACACATAAAAGTTAGTGTTGCTGAGTGAGTTCTAGTATTATAAAAACATTACATTACCTTTCATTCCTTAAAATATTTTCATTACTATCGCATAGGATCACACATCATACGTACATCAAGGTAATAATTATTATCTTCATCATCGTTCGTTCGTACATTTCGCACATTTCGCACATTTCGTACTTATCGCACTTTTCATACTTTTACTATCTTTTCACTTTTATCTAGGTCCTATCATATGCTTAACCCCCCTCTTAAGTGTAAAGCCATATCATCTAGGGTTAAGCGACAAGGACCCCATATCGCACGTATGGAGTAGTCACAAGAACTAACTCCCCCCGTGTGTGAACTCTTATAGGTCAGCCAAAATCGCACGTTGTAATTACACACATAGTTGAGCTAACAACTCTCAATGAGTTGTGAACCTCCTTTCATTTGCTTGCAAGCCTTTCATACTTTCATTCATTCATTAATGCATGCATTCTTTCTTTAAGTTTCTGTTTTTATTATCTTCCACTTTACGTTATATCATACTTAATCATTTCCTTCATTAACATTCAAAGCCACAGGAAGACAAACATACATAAACAGGAACATCAACAAGATCATGCAAATCTTCATACATATAAGCATGCATACATAACATACATCACACATACCATCATGCATAACATCATACATAACACCATCATCATCATCATATCATCATCTTGTATTGTTCATGCCCATCACAACATCTTCGACCTCATAAAGTCAACTTACATAGCCCCCGGGAACATCCCATGTCAAAGCCTACTTTTACATATTTCCCCAAAAATCAGAAAATAAACTAAGTCTTTAGGCGCATGAGCACTATGCAGGTGCATGGCCATTTAGACACATGAGGAACACTTAGGCGCATGGGCAACTTTCAGGTGCATCAGCACTATTTAGGCGCATGACCAACACTTAGCCTATTCTGGGAAAATTCTAGGGGCATGACTACTATATGGGTGCATGAGGTTTCGGTCGTATGAGGACACTTAGGCAGATTTTCATACTAGGCGCACGAATTCTATTTGGGCGCATGAGCAGCCTATGTCACACTTAAACATCATAATTCAGTCCCCAATCATGCTCAAACTTATTCTAAGCTTAAATCATGAATTTTAAGCCTTAGAAACATAAAAATAACAATATCAAACACAAGCATAGCCCAAAATCAAACCCCACCCGCAACATACACACATACACATATACGGGTATGAAACCCAACTTTTATAAAAACGTTCATACATGCATTCCAGCACCAAAGCAGTTTAAAACAAGTAAAAGGGGGGGGTTCTAGAACTCACCTTAGCAGCCTCTTCGGGTAAGACTTCCTTCAAAACCCGATTGCTACAAGTTCTCACCTAGAAACCCACTTAAAACACATACCTGAACACATACAAGCATACATAAGCACACACCCAAGGATAAAACCGGTTAAGAACACCATAAACACATGAATTCTTACCTTGAATTCAAACTTCTGCACTTCTTCTTCTTCAAACCTGAGCTCTTCTCTTTCTCTCTCTAAAAATATCTGAAGATATTGTGTAGTACGTGAAGTGGGCAGCCATGCCCACTTTTACACCAACTTTATGCCCACTTTTACACCAACTTTTCAAAGTTTTTGTCCTTTTTACATCTTGGGTCCCTCTACTTGAGCTCTATTTCTTTTCTTTATTTTTCTTGGCTTTATTCTTTCTTTACTAACTTTAAAAGAATAACTAGGAGTTACATTACGACATGTTTTACCTTGAACACAATGATCTAAGATCAGGATTATGTGTTTGTTTGATGTTTTGACTCGGTGATTTTGAATGTTTGTGAAAGAGGGAAAAATGTTTATTGAGTGTGTTTTTCTAGGTCCGAAAAAGGGTTCTGAAAAAGTGAATAATGAATATTAAGACAAAACATCATTTATACTCTCTCAAACACATTAATTTCAATTATTTAATAATGTGGGACCCTCTATCCACTTTAACTTATCCGTAGTTTTTTTAGTTCTTCTAGAGATCATCTACAGATTTCGTATATCATCTGTGGATGACTTAAAAACTTCTGCTGATGAAGTATAACTTAAATTTTTGTAGGTTACCAATCTATAAAATTAGATTATACTTTTGAGTATTGGCTCATTCATGCGTAGTTTACCAATCTACGGATGGACAAATTTAATTAAGTTTTCACACTGTAGCTTCTGCTGATGTTAAATACACTATAGCTTCTGCTGATGTTGAATGCACTGTAGCTTCTGCTGATGCTTGAAATGCACTGTAGCTTCTGCTGATGCTTGAGATGCACTGTTTGAAACTTATTTTATTGTATGATTCTAGTTAACTGCTTAGAACCATTTATTGCTATTGTACCTTGTTGACTTTGTGTTCATGACAATTGTGCACAAGAAGGTTTAAATTTTAAAAACTTCATGTATCGAAAAGCCAAGGTAGTGCTCCCAATTCCTTCATATTGACAATTCATTTGACAATTTTGTTGTAAACTTATTTTCATGATTCTACTCCCCCTAAATTTGTGATTAATGATAAATGAAGCATTTATCATAAATTTCTAAGAAGAATATCATGAAAGACACATGTATGTCCAAACAGAAAGAAATTTAACTAAACAAAATTAAAATGAGGACTATGTACAAGCATATATTCACATAGAATGGGATCATACTATAATACTAAGCAACTTCCTGAGAAGTTAATTTATTGAAATGATACCTGATCTTAGTTTTGATTGCAAGTATGTTAGTCCACTTAAATCCATGCAAGAGTATTGTATCAGCTATGCGTGTTGTTTATCATGTTTTTATGTTTATTAGAGAGTAATCGTTATAGGCTTCACATTCAATTCACTTAGAGTTTGTCCTCTCTTTATGAGTTAAAACCATCATTTCTTCACACTTGAGATGCACTGGACATCTCATTAATACATTGATGAAAAAGCTCTAGAATTAATATACAGTTAATCACAGAGGATTCTTTTGACAACTTAGATATGACCATCTCAGGTCACCAATTCTTTACTCATGTAAAACAAAGGTGTCTTTAACCCAGGTCTTTGTTTACACAAAACAGAGGAATGATGAGGATCATGATCTTTTTACCAGTTGGTTACAAATGAAAACCATGGTGATCATACACCTAGGTCTTTATTTACACAAAATAGAGGGAGTAAGATATGCAAAGATAAATATTATAAAGTGTCGGTACATAGTGTGCTTAGATGAATGATTTGGTCACATCAGAATAAGACTCACTTTCTGTAACCTTAAAATGAAGTTTCCCACAAACAATCACTTTACATTATGTTTGGCATGCACTAAGTGTAGTTTCCACTCAAGCTGAACCTACTCACATATCAAGTAACTAGATCAGATTTTAATGATATTTAAGAATTCAAGTAGAAGCAAAGGCATAGTATACTATCATTTCCCAAACATATGTCATGCTGAAATATAATAAAAAAAATTTATTAACAGAATCTACAAGGACAGACACATGATTTTCTTTGTTTGTTCATAATGATTAATCTAAGTTAATCATGTCCAAAGACTCAATTAGAAAATTAAATCTAACTGAATCAAAGGCTTTAGTGAATAAATTAGCAAGCTGATTTATTGTATCCACTTTTACTAACTTGATCAAACTTTATTCTAAGCAATCTCTCAAAAAATGGTATCTTATTTCAATATGCTTTGTTTTACTATGTTGCACAGGATTAGCAGTTATAAACATAACAGCTCAATTGTCAATGTAAATTGGAGTTTGAAGGAAATTATAACCATAATCAAGCAATTGATTTTGCAACCAAAGGACTTAAGAGCAACCAGCTGAAGCAGCTATGTACTCAGCCTCAGCTGTGGAAATAAAGATATTTGTTTGCTTCTTTCACTGCCATGAAACTAGTCTTGGTCCTATGAATTGACATCCACCAGTTGTGGATTTTCTATTGTTGTTGCATCCATATTAGTCATTATCTGAGTATGAGTAGAGAGTGAAATCACCATCTTTTGAATACCAAAGACCAAGTCCTAGTTTTCCTTTGAGATATCTGAAGATTCTTTTCACAGCATTCAAATAAGACTTTTTTGGATCTGGTTGGTACCTAGCACAAACACATACAACAAACATAATGTTAGATCTACTGGCAGTTAAATACATAAGTGAACCTATCATTAATCTATATAATCTTTGATCAATAGTTTTTCCTGTAGGATAGGTATAATCTTTTCAATTGTTGAGGCTGGTGTTTTGCATGAAGATGCATCAGCAAGGTTGTACTTCTTCAATATTTGATGTATGTATTTCTCTTGATTGATGAATATCCCATATGTCTTGTGATAAACTTGTAGACCAAGAAAGAAAGTTAATTCTCCCATTGAACTCATTTGAAACTCTTATTTCATCAATTCTTCAAAGCTTACACACAATCTCTTGTTAGTTGATCCAAATATAATGTCATCAACATAATTTAAACAACTAAGAGATCTTGATGTTCTTGTTTGAGAAAGAGAGTCTGATCATTAGTTCCCTTTTTGTATCCATGCTTTAGCAAAAAAGATGATAGTGTTTCATACTACTTCCTTAGTGCTTGGTGCAGACCATACAAAGCTTTATCAAGTTTGTATACCCTGTGTGGGTAGTGAGGATCTTCAAATCCAGGAGGCTATGATACACAGACTTCTTCATCAGTTTTCCCATATAGGAAGGCACACTTGACATCCATTTGATAAATAGTGAACTTCTTATATGATGCATATGCTAGGAATACTCTTATAGCTTCAATTATTGCAACTGGTGCAAAAACTTCATCATAGTCTATTCCTTTTTCTTGTGTGTATCCTTGTGTAATAAACCTTGCTTTGTTTCTTACAGTTATACCTCTATCATCTAGTTTATTTTTGAAGAGCCATCTAGTTCCAATTGGATGTTGGCCTTCAGGTAAATCAACTAGAGTCCACACTTTTTGCTTTCTAAATTGTTGAACTCTTCTTGCATAGCTTCAATCCAGCTATTGCCTTTAGAGCAGCTATGATGTTTGGAGGAACCACTTGTGAAAGAAAACAAGTGAAAAGACAGATGTTGGCAGTTCTACTTTGGCTTCTTGTAGTTCTTTTGGTAGGATCTCCAATGATGTTGTTGACTAGATGAGTCTTATGGATTCTTGTTGATGGGGTTGATTCAACTAGAATAAATGATTCCAGTTAGTCATATCTATTGTTGTAGACTGATCTAATCCAGATTATGAATTTAGGAAGCATTTTGTTCTTCCGTATGAGTTACAACAACATCTCTGAAACATTTTGTTCATCCGTAGGAGTTACATAAACTTCTCTGGAAGCATTTTGCTCATCCGTAGGAGTTACATGAACTTTTCTAGAAGCATTTTGTTCATTCATAGGAGTTACATGAACTTCTCCAGATGGGATATAAGGAATTGATGAATCATTTCCAATGGTTGTTGTATCTTCTTGAGAGTCTGGAACAGTTGCTGATACATTATTCATATATCTGGATACACAATGTACATCTGTTGATGCAGAGTCATTAGCTGTTGATGAAGTGTTTTTCCTTGGAGGATCAGCAGATAATGATACTTCATTCAAATTTAGGGGAACAAATGGATAGCATGTATCATCAGATCCTGCATAATTCAAATAACCAGAGTTAAGTGACTCTGTTAAAGCATCTATATCAAACATCCATGATGATCCTTTAACTGATTTAGTAAATACAAATTCATCAAAAGATACATTAGGAGTTTCTTCCACAATGTTATGTTGTGTAATGTAGATCCTGTAAGATTTAGATGTTGAAGAATATCCAACAAAGAAACCATCATAGGCCTTTTCTAAAAGTTTTCCCAATTGTTCTTTTGTGTTTAAAACAGATACATCACACCCAAAAGCTCTAAGATATCCCATATAGGGTTTTCTTTTAAATAAAAGCTCATAAGGTGTTTTGTTATGTTCTTTGACAATCAATGTTCTATATTGAACATTGCATGTTGTATTCACTACCTCAGCCCATAAGGTGATAGGCAGTTATGAATCAGCTAGCATTGTTCTGGCTGCTTCAATAAGTGTTTTGTTTCTTCTTTTAGCCACTCCATTCTGCTATGAAGTTCTTGGTGCATTGAATTGCCTTGCAATACCTTTATTCCTGCAAAAGGAATCCAAGTCAGAATTAACAAATTCAGTCCCATTATCACTCCTGAAAATTTAAACTTTTAAATCAAGTTGATTCTCAATCTTGATGACAAAGTCCATTAATGTTTCTGATGTTTTACTCTTTTGTTTTAAGAAAAAGACCCAAGTGACTCTAGTGAAATCATCAACTATAACCAAACAATATTGTCTCTTTCCAATGCTCATCACATTGGTTGGACTAAACAGATCCATGTGAAGCAATTTGAGTGGTGTAGTGTTTGTATTAATAGTTTTGGATTTATGAGACACTCTATGTTATTTTCCTTTATAACAAGGAGAACAATAGTTTGAACAATAAAACTCTTTCTTTAGCAATCCAATGACTAAGTCATTTTTCACCAATTTGTTCATGTTCTTCATGTTAGAATGTACAAGCCTTCTATGTCACAATTGAGATTCATCTTCTGATACTTAGATAGGAGGCATGTCTCATGTGTTGCGATAGAGGTGTTGTTCATATAAAAAACATATGTGTTTCCTTTTCTTGATGCTTTAAGAAGGACCCAATCTCTGGAATAGAAAAACCTGGCTTAAGAATGTAACAATTAGTGTTATCAAATAATGTGGTATAATTTTGATCACAAATTTGAGACACACTCAGTAAATTATATTGTAAGTTTTCACAATAGTTTACTTTCTCAAATTTGAGCACACCATTAGTTACCATTCCTTCACCAACAATTTTACCTCCCTTATTATCCCTATCAAATGCTACATATGAAGCATTTTTATGTTTGAAGTCACGGAAAATGAATAGTTTCCTGTCATATGCCTGGAACAACCACTGTCAAAATACCACTTATTGTCAGTTCTCCAAGATTGTTCCTCACTAGCCATGGGTTGAACTTTGTTTTCCATATGAGCCATTAAAGCTTGATTTTCTTTTAAAACTTCCTTCTCATACATACTCCAGTCACAAGTTCCATCTTGAAATATGATCAGCCCAGTTTCTTTGGAGTTACTTGTTCCTGCTGATGTATAGTGGCTGGTGGGGATGAGTTTGTAAGTTGTGGTTGCCTGAAGGGTCTTTGTGATGATGATGTTTGGAGAGACTGATGTTGCTGATGTTGTGCTGACTCAGAATTTGATTGTTAATTGCATTCTCTAGAAAATGTCCATAGAGATTACACTTGAAGCATCTCACCTTTAACTTATCAACACCAATCTTTGATGATTTACTTGCAGTAGGCAAATTCTTATTTCTCCTCAGATATTGTTTGGCTCTATAAGCAATCATTGACATTTTCCATTGTAGGTCCATCTCCTCTACTACATCTGGATGTAGTTCTTCCAAGTCCTACTAGCAAATGTTGGCAGAGGTTAATGAGCTTCCAAGGTAAGCTTGAAAGCTGCAAAAGCTGCTTTTTGTTCTTCAGAGTCTAGAATGACAGTGATGGCTCTGATTGATTGTTATTTGATGAAGACTTTGCTGATGATGTATCTCTTTGATCATTAGTTCTTCCTTTCTCTTTTCTTAACTTACTTTGAGAAGATTTATTAGAAGGCTTTAATGTATAGAAACTTACTTCCTCTTCATCTTCACTCAAAGTATAAGAGTTATCACCATCATTGTTGGAAATAAAGGCACTTCATGCACTTTTTCTTTCTTTAAAGTGATACGGTGACACATGAGTTCTCACACTCTTGTTTCTTGATTTCTCATCTATTTCAAGAGCTTCAACTTTAGCTACTAGTGTATCTAAACCAGTTGCTTTGAGATAAATTGAGTTTTTGAACATGGACATAGTTTGCTTCCAACTTTCTGGCAAAGTATGAAGCATCTTCTTTTTTATTTCCTCATTTGTTTATTTCAATTCCAAGATATTCATCTTTGTAACCAGTTGCATAAATCTATGGAGTTTTTAAGGAATTGATTCACCCTCAATATGATGAAAGGTTTCATATTGTGACCGAAGGGTGTCCTTCCTAATTCTTTTGATTTCATCACTCCTTTCACAGAGTGTATGAAGAATCTTCCACAAGGAATTTGTTGTTTTGTAATTCTTACACCTAATTAATTTTTTTCAGGTAAAGCCATACTAAGCAAGTTGTATGCTTTAATATCAACTTTCACCTTCTTAACATCATCAGGTGATAGATCCTTTGTACTTATGGTTAATTGTTGTCGTTATAATCTGGCCCAAGAGTAGATGCTATATAAGGACCTTCAGTTATTGAAACCCATAAGTCAGAATCTATATAATTAACATGATTCTTGAACTTGATTTTAAAGGATTTGAAGTCTGCTTTTGTTTCCAACTTTGGAGGTTGGTATGACGACCCACCAAAGTTACTCATGTTTAGTTAAGATCTAATATTTTAACTATTACAAAGTATCTCTTACGAAATGAACTAATTAGTGACTATACTTAAATTATAACAAATAAGCAGTTGTGGTCACAAATCAATCAATCCCTTCAATGATAATTATATATCAAATTAAGGATTTTGTCAATGTATTTGTTCAATTAAATATGAACAATATATGAATGTCAATCAATAACCAAGATATACTATTCAATTGATTTGAATATTGACCCAAGTTAATCAAGCAATGTAACCGTACTTGCTGAGAGACAATTCATTGTTTTGATTAAATTACACAAACGATTTGCTTAGAAACAATAGATCTGATCAACAGAGACTGACAAATCTAGTGAAATCAGCAAACAATTAAATGAAACTAACACTGATAGATAAATCGATCTAAATCAATGAGCACTTGGCTCTGATACCACCTGTGAATCCTTGGATCGCAATCATGAATTATCAGTGTTAATTATTGAGTCAAGTCAATGTTTGTGGAATCAACATTAACTTTGTTAATTGTTTAATAAATTCAATATCAACAATAATAATTAATGATAACGACGAACACAATAAGAAGAACACAACTAATAATCAAACAAAAATATTTAACTCAAATGTATTTCATTAAAACATGTTAATGATTACAGATGAATAAACAATGAATGAAATAAAATTGGTTTGAATGTATTGATGTTGATGTAACGGCTGCTAGGGTTTGTGTTTGTGTGATTTGATGTTTGGTTGTTTGTGATCGTGTGTCTTCTTGCCGTCGTCACCGTCGTTTTGATGTGAAACCTAGGATCCATATTTATAGGCACGTGTTTTTTGTTAAAGAAACACCAGATCTCTTGGGATTCGCACAGCTGTCATGTTAACTTGTTGACTTGTAACACTTGTATTATTAAATACAAGTGTTTGGACTCCGCAGGAATATGGTCTTCCATAGATATTTGTTCTTCCGAAGGAGTCTTGTTCTTCCGAAGGTATCTTGATCTTCCGCAAGAGTCTTCATTTGAACTCTGATTCACCTGCACTCCAGGTGATTGTTCACCCGCATATGATCTTCGGATGTTAGTTACTTGTAAGAAACATATCTACGGAAAAACAAAATGTTCATTCGTAGATATTTCTTACACTTAGTCAATTTCAGTAATTGACCAAGTATTATGTTTGTACCTGTAATTATACACAGATCAATACACATATGGGTTAACCTATATATGATGCATACATCATAATAATGAATTACAATTGTTCATTACAAATATTGATTAAAGTTCTAAGCCTATACAAAATGATCTAGTCCTATAGTTCTTAGATCTAACAATAACAATAATATTTTTGGAATGAACACGTGTGTTACATGAGTTTTTAGGCTAGTGTTAATATATAATAAAAAATTATTCTCTCTGATATATACCTTTATAAAACTAATATCAAAAAACGAAAAACTTAAGTTTAATACTATTCTATTTATATTTTAACATAAATGGAAAAACAGGTATGAAAATTATATAGATAAGAGAATGACACAACCCCAAGTTCCAACCCCACCACAAAAAAATGAAGGAAAGTCTAGACAAGAAAGCATGATACGTTTTAATTTTGTCACCCACACAACTTCCATTAATCATGGGTACCTTCTTTACCTTTTCCATTTCAAGATAGGATTTAACGTATTTCATTTATTATTTTTTCAACAACAACTTGAAATACATCATTTAACCATCAAAATATCATTTTAAAAATACATTCCATTAAATATACATAAGAATTTGATTTGTATGTATCAAATTGGTTATTATCAAAAACATCAAATTAAATGTAAATCACTATATATATATGACGTACTAGTTAACCTAGCTATAATTAAGGTAATCACAAGATAGTAATGAGGGGAGTCAAACAGGCCGTAAACATACAGCAATCATATAATGATAAAATATGTATGCATAAGGATGAAGATGGAAAGATGGATGGATGATGGATTAATTAAGCCTTGAAGCACCAGATGTGATGACGGTGCCTGGTGGTGATGGTTGTTGAAGAAATGGTGTTTGTTGATGAAGTGTTGAACATGAGAGAATTAGTGGTTGAGGTTGCAGGGATGGTGATGGGTCCGGAGTGGTGGAAGCCATAGTACTACGTACTCTTCCTCAGCCTCAATCTTTCAACAAGTGGATGAAGAGAGGATATATGGGGTGTGTGTGTGTGTGTCTATATATATAATTAAGATGTTGGGTATGGGCCAGATGTGCATATTGCGTCTTTATTTCAAAGAAACCCTCTAGTTCAAGAGAAGAAGAAATCAATAGGTATCCTTAATCAAGGAATTAACATGCAAAACCCCCTCTAAAAAGGATTGATCGCTTTCAAGTTCCCATTGATCAACTAGTTTCACACTTGTGGTAGCCAGGTAAAGCACAATCGATGCATGTTACTCTTTGCAATAGTGAGACTACGAGCTGGTGAAGCTTGTATAGTTAATAGTTTATGGAGAATGATGGAGCTTCAAATCTATATATAGTCCATCTTTTCTTGCCCTGAGAGTTAAGACCATATGATTTAGTCAGACTACTTGTTCAACCAAGCTTCTAAGTGTGTGTTGCATGGAACTGGCTTTTTGATTTTGCTCAAAGCTAGTGTTGAGGTCCAAGTCCACACGACTATGAGTACTCGATCACATATTTAATAGACTATGACGCGTGCCTTTTTAAACAAATTGTTATTTAACAGCCAAGTAGATCCTTCAAAGGAAGCCATTTTTGTTACAAATTCCTTGGCTTAGCTAAACATCTGTTAAAACGCACATGGTTGAAACATGCTAGCTTGTTAATAATATAAGGGTCAATTTCACTTATATTTAAGAATGTCTTTGAATAACATATGTGAGTATGAATTAATAGAATTATGAAACTATATTGATAATATATATATATATATATATATATATATATATATATATATATATAATATATATATATATATATATATATATATATATATATATATATTAAATATTAACATGTTTAATTTGGTGTTTTTGAACCATAAGATAACCCCTTCATCTTGACACTTAAATTAACAATATCGGAAATAAATTTAATTTTTTTAACGACTAGTTGTAAGTTAATATATCCTAGTTACGTTGAACCAATTTACATCAATCCATCGGTAGCTCAATCTCAAAGGAAGATTCATCATCTAACTACAAGTAGCTTTACCACTAGATCCAATTTCAACCCTAACTTTTTTTAATATAACCAGAAGCATCTCATAAATTAAACTTTATTTCATTCTCATGACAATTGGTTTCACACGGATTCTTATGTTGACAGTTAACTGGTCATATTTTTTTCCTTAAAACAATCACCGAAATGTGTAACTACATTGATCCGATATGTGTGTTTGAGAAAGTGGATTATGGCATAATTGTGTTGGGTTTATAATGATTAAAGTAGCTATTTGCATGGTACATAAAGTCACTTTCATTTCTTTCTTTCTTCTTTTTTTAAGAATTTACCGTTCCCTTTACAAACCTTTTCTATTTTCTTTCTTTAAAACAAACTATATATGTTCTCACACTTATCTCTACTACTATATAATACAAAACTTATGGGTAGATTTATAATTTTCTATTTTTGTAAAACACTCACAACAACTATTTAATCATATATTTAAAGTGTTTTATGCAAGTGTTCCTAAATCGTTCTCATTTAATACATTTGTTCCAATTAATACATGAGTTGATGCATATGATTAAATTCATTATATTAAGTATTACTTTGTTATAATAATTTAACTTAACATTATATTTATATTTTTACTATTTAAGTTAAGTATTTTATTACTAACTAAATGTTATTCATCAAATATTTACATACTTATAATAATAATAACAATAATAATAATAATAATAATAATAATAATAATAATAATAATATAATCAGTATATAAGTCTAGTTGAAAAAGAGACTCATTAGCATTCATGTAACACCCGGTTATTTTTTTTAAGGTCAAAGAAAAAAGAATAAAGTGAAGAAAAAGAAGGAAAAGAATAAAACTCAAGTCTAGGGGTTAAAAGTGATAAAAATGACAAAAAGTTTAAAAGTTGATGATAAAGATGGTATGGCCACCTAAATGGTCACACCATACCTTTTTCATTCGGATCTTGGTAGAGAGAGAGAGAAAAGGAGCTGAAACTCTCGGATTTTGAAGAACAAGAAGCAGAAGTTGAATTCAAGGTAAGAATTCGTGTGTTCATGATGTTCTTAACTGGTCATATCCTCGGGTTTATGCTTATGAGTGTTTGTATGTGTTCAGGTATGTTTTTGGTGGGTTTCTAGGCAGTTGAACTCAACTTGCAAACAAGTTTGGAAAAAGCCATACTCAAAAGCTGCAAAGGTGAGTTCTAGAATCCCCTCTTTTCCTAGTTTTTAACTAATTTTGAGACTGGAAATGCATGAATGTATATTTTTTATAAACTAGGTTTTTAACCCGTATGTATGACTAGGTGCATGCTGATGTTATGATGTGATGCCGGGCTATGTTCATGCGTGTTATATTATGGTTGTGTTTCTAAGTGTAAGGCCCTGTTCCAAGCACCTCACAGCTGGTGGCTCATCGCACTTAAAACATTATAAGATGTACATTAATTTTGCAGCGGAATTCAAATTTTCGTTTATAACTAAAACATGTCAATTACAACATCAGTTTTCATCTCAAAATACATGAAATGTCAAATTACGGATGCTAGCCTCAAAATGCTCCAAGTAGCTTATGCATCCATGCCTGCAACTCCTCAGCATCAACATACCTGCCAACTATCATGCATACAAAAGCCAGCGACGCTGAGTGAGTTCTAGTTTTAATAATAAAATACTTTACTTTCGTTAAAAACCATTCTTTCAAAACATATTATACTTTACATCATTCGTGATCATGCATCATGCGTACATACAGATAATATCATTATTATCTTCCATTACGTTCATTAACTTTGTTCATTCAATGTATTACAGTATCGTTCATTTCTCTTTCTAGATCCAGTCAGACTTTACCCTCTTCGTGGCACTCAGCCATGATTACTGAGGTCGAATGACGAGGATCCTGTTCAGTACTTTATTACGTTAATTCATTTACGTTCATTCATACGTTCGTTCTTTCATACATGATCTTTCGTTACGTTCGTTAATCTTCGTTCATTCGTTACATCTAGTGACATGTACATTCCCCCGAACATTGTGCACGAAGCTGGTCACTAGGCCTGAGGTCTATCATAGACCCTGAACATTATGTACGAAGCTGACTCCAGTACCTGAGGCAAGTACATTCACCGTTCATCTTTTCGTTTCATTACTTATTATTACTCGAATCTTGTCTCTTGCAATATCTCAAGTCCGAAGACTGATGCTGTGCCGGGGCCTACTCACAAACCCCCGACTCATGTCCGAAGACTGACACAACACCGTGATACGCGACAAAGATCCCATATGGGTCAATCACAGGGATTGAACTCCATCCGAGTCTGTTGCAACACAGAGTCGCTCACCTCATCATCTCGTCTCATGCAATATCCCCGACTCATGTCCGAAGACTGATACTGTGCCGGGGCCTGACAAAAAAACCCCCGACTCATGTCCAAAGACTGACACAGTACCGGGATACGCGACACGGATCTCATCATCCGTCACTTTCGTCATATGCAATACTCCCAACTCATCTCCGAAGATTGTTATTGTGTCGGGGCCTGCTCACAAACCCCCGACTCATGTCCGAAGACTGACACAGTACCGGAGTACGCAAACTGTATCCTGTCTCATGCAATACCCCCGACTCATGTCCGAAGACTGATACTGTGCTGGGGCCTGACACACAAACCCCCGACTCATGTCCGAAGACTGACACAGTACCAGGATACGCGACAAGGACCTCTTTCGAGTCTGTTGCGACACAGAGTCGCTCACCTCATACATATGCTTGCAAGCCTTTCTATACTTCTCTTTTATTCATTCATTTATTCATGCATGCATTCGTTCGTTATGTTCCTCTTTTCATTTTTTTCCACTTTATGTTACATAATACTTTCATTACATTTATTAACGTTCAACGAAAAGCCAAGGGAAGACATACGTACATACATAATAAGGAACATATACATAATCACAAACATACACCAATACGGGCACATACATACGTAACACACATCAAACATAAGCCGTCACATTCTAACCAGGCCTATATTCCCATTTTACCCCTTAAAATCCACTTAGAAAACCTCAAGTCCAAAGTGGGCGCATGGGTCCTTCCAGGCGTATGAACATAAAATTCTAAGTATAAAATTACTCTGGGCGCATGGGCACTATTTGGGCGCTTCTGCCCTGATTAGGCGCATCAACACTTAACCATTTTAACACTTTGGGTGCATGGCACAATTCAGGTGCATGGGCCATCTCTGCTGGGCGCATGGCCAGCCAATTTAGGCGCATGGGCCATCTGCCGGGCGCATGGCCATTAGTTTAGGCGCATGGGCCTTTCTGCTGGGCGCATGGCTAGCAACTTGGACGTTTGGCCAATTGCTGGGCGCATGGGCTCCCCTTTGGGCGCATGGGCTCCCCTTTGGGCGCATGGGCTCCCCTTTGGGCGCATGGGCTCCCCTTTGGGCGCATGGGCCACCCTTTGACGCATGACCAGCAATTCAGGCGCATGGACCACTGTTCATGTTCGTCGAAAAATTCTGAAATCTTTTCCCAGGCTACCATTTTCACCCGATAATCATTCTAAGCATACCCAAACACAGATCTAATATACTAAGGCCATCTAAGCATGCTAAACATCATCTTTAACCCATAATCGTCCCTGTAACATGCATACATACATACAACATTCGAACATAAATCTATAAATCCACGGTTTTACTTGAAAACATCACTTGGTATGCATAATAGCCCCAAATCATTTGAAAATCCGTAAAAGTGGGGTTCTAGAAACTCACCTTTAGCAGCTTTTGAGCAACACTCTTCCTGTTCAAGACCCACTTCGATTCAGCTCTTTGAATCCCGTAAGTAAACTCTAAACAACCGAAACTTCGGTCAAGAACTCAATACTCAACTGTAACCGAGCTCAAGGAAGAGAAGACTTACCTTTTTCAGCTTCTTCTTGCTCTTTCTCTCTCTAGAACCGAGATCTCTTTCTCTCTTCTTCTTTTCAGCCGTGAAGAAGATGATAGAGAAGGAAAAATGGGCAACCATGCCCTTTAATATCTTAAAATAGAAAAAGTGTATTTTGTACACTTTTCCCTTCCATTTGTGCACAATTTCCATTCCTTCCACTTACTTTTCTTTTCCTTTTGTTTGAATAAAATTTCAGGGTGTTACACTAAGGCTTAAAAGGTAAGATATAAGCTTAGAACATGATAGATGGTGATTGGGAACTAAAATCTGATGTTTAGGACTCATATGTTTAAGTTTTAGAATCTACCTAAGTATGCAGTAAGTAATGCGGATGAGTAATAGAAAGCCAATACGGATTAACAGTTAATGCGGATGAGCATTAACAATTAAGTAAGTAATGCGGATGAGTATTGGAAGTCAATGCGGATGAACGGTTAATGCGGATGAGCATTAACCATTAAGTAAGCCGATGTGGATGAGTAATGGAAGAAATATGGATGAATGGTTAATACGGATGAGCATTAACCATCAAGTAAGCCAATGCGGATGAGTAATGGAAGAAATGCCGATGAACAGTTAATGTAGATGAGCATTAACTACTGAGTAAAACGGATGAGTAATAAAGAAATGCAGATGAAGTAAAAGAAATGCGGATGAAGTAAAAGAAACGTGGATGAAGCAAAAGCAATGCGGATGAACAAAAGGCAAATACGTATGAATATTTGGAATGTTTTCTGACTTTCTGGGAAAAATATGAATGTAGGCTTTGACTAGGGTGGTTCCTGGGGGCTAAATGAATTGACTTTTGAGGTCATAGGTTTTAGGATGGGCATGTTATGATGAATGTTTGATGCCTATGCATGATGGTATGTGTGATGTATGTTATGTATGTATGATGCCCTGTATGATGTTGTATGTGTATGTTGATGTTCCTTATTATTATGTATGATTATATTTTCTTTGGCTTTACATGGAATGTTAATGAATGAAATGAAAAGTATTATGTAACGTGAAGTGGAAGATAATGAAAAGAGGAACGAAATGAAGAATGCATGCATTAATGAACGAACAAACGTAAGAAAGTCTTGCAAGCATATGTATGGGCGTTCACACTCAATGAGGAGTGTTAGCTCAACCGTGTGCAGGTTAGCTACCCCATGAGGATGCACACTGGGGCTTGATCCATATGATCAAGCATATGTATGGAGGTTCACACCCAATGAGGGGTTTTCAGCTCAACTGTGTGCAGGTTAAATACCCCGTGAGGATGCGTATAGGGTTTCAATCTTTGTGATTAACCAGATGTATGGGGTCCTTGTCGCTTAACCCTACATGAATTTCTTGGTGCTCTAGAGGGGGGTTAAGCACATTATAGGACCTAGATGAAAACAAAAGATAATAAAAGTACCAAATGAACGATGATGAAGATAATAAATATTATCTATGTGTACGTACGATGTGTGATCACATTCTAAAACCTGTTATGATTGAATGAAAATAAAGAACGGTTTTAAACAAAAGATAAAGTATGTTTTATTATAAAACTAGAACTCACTCAGCAACGTGACCTTTTTATGAATTTTTCAGTTGGCGGGTGAGCATTGTTGTGGATGGCATGGGGCAGCTACTTGGCATTTTGATTGACATTCTTTTGTTAATGTTTTTGTATTGTAATGAGAACAAACAAAAATGTATAATGAATGTTGTATTATTTTGCAAAAGCATTTATATTGAAAATTTTGTTTTTAATGTTTCCGCTGCAACGTTCATTTCAAGTTAATGTAATTAAATGTTTTATGAGCAATGATTGGCCAGCTATAAGCGTCCCGGGAACGGGGCCTTACAATTCACACATCACATGAGCCATCATTATACATAACATATACAAAGCAATAATAAATATCTATATCCTCTTACTATTATAAAGCATATTAGCATGTCAAAATAATAATATTTTCTTGATCTTAAGACACCTATAGGGTTAGTATGGTAATATTATGGTGGATTTTGTTAGTATGGATATTGCCATAATATTATGGTAATATTATGTAATAATAATATTTTAATTTTAATTTAATTTAAATTTATTGAATTTAATAATAATAACAATAATAATAATGATAATAATAACAATAACGATGATGATGACGATGACGATGACGATGACGATGACGATGACGATGACGATGACGATGACGATGACGATGACGATGACGATGACGATGACGATGACGATGACGATGACGATGACGATGACGATGACGATGACGATGACGATGACGATGACGATGACGATGACGATGACGATGACGATGACGATGACGATGACGATGACGATGACGATGACGATGACGATGATGACGATGATGATGATGACGATGTTGATGTTGATGATGATGATGATGATGATGATGATGACGGCGGCGGCGGCGGCCGACGGCGACGGCGGACGACGACGGCGGCGGCGACGACGGCGGCGGCGGCGGCGGCGACGACGACGGCGGCGGCGGCGGCGGCGACGACGGCGGCGGCAACGACGATGACGATGACGACGACGACGACGAGGACGATGATGTTGACGATGATGATGATGAGGACGACGATGACGACGACGATGACGATAATTTTAAAGTAATTATAATAGTTATTTGCAAAATATAATAGTTTTAGTAATAATACGTAATAATATACCAGTCATCAAACTAAAATTATAAAAACTCTCAAATCTACTTTGTAACATCTCGTATTTTTCCATTAATTGAATGTTACCGGCGTTTATTCTTGTAAGGACCAATGTTGTTAATCTTGAAAATTATAGGTTATTTATGCTTAATTGTTAAATGTCATTAAAAATTTATGGTATGAAAGTTAATAATTAAAATATTAAATTTGTAACACCTGGTTATTTATTTATTTTGAAGCTGACGAAAGAGGAAAAAGAAATAATTCCAAAGTCGAGGGACCAAACTCGCCAACGAGAGAAAGTTAGGTGAGTGGGGGTACTTAAAGGGAGAGGGCAGCCCTTACCCTCTCCCGACAGCCACAAATCAGCCAAAAAGAGAGAAGAGAAGGAGAAAAAGGAGAAAAAAGGTGTTTCAAGCTTGGTACGAGTGGATTCGAGCGTGGAAATCGTCGTGTAGCGGGTCTGATCGAAGCTCTTCTCGTTTTGGTCATTTGTGTGAGTTCTAGGACCCCTCTTTTACACGTTTTTGAATGATTTAGGGCTGGAACACATCTGAAAATCGGGTTTTTGAAGTGTGTGTCTGTGTTTGACCAGTTTATGTATGTGTGGGTATGTGTATGATTCATTTGGGTCTTGCTTTTGAGCTTGTGTGTGCTTGAATGGTGTTGTAGTATGCATTCCTAAGGTTTAGGATTGTCGATTTGGGCTTTGAATGGGTTTGGATGAGCTTGGAGGTCGAAAATGGCAGATTGGGTTCGGGATGAACTGCATTCTGCATCGGCTAGGGCTAGGCGACCGAATGGAGACCATACGGCCGATTGAGGTGCGATTGAGGTTCATTCGCATGACTGGCGGTTCATTCGCACGACTGGGAGCCCAGTCGCATAAATGCTCATCCGCATTAGTTCCATCCGCATTGAGTCCATTCGCATTAGTTTCATTCGCACGATTAGGTGTTCATCCGCATTGGTTCAATCGCATGATGTTCAGTCGCCTGGAGGCCATGCGACTGAAGGGTGCCCATACGCCCAAGTAGGGCTGGTGTGCCCGAGGAAATGTAGTTTAATTGCTGACCTTCGGGGGAAAGTGCAGATGTAAGTGTTGACGTGGGAGGTTCCCGTAAGTACATGAAAGACGACCGATGAGGTCTTAAGGGTTATGTTGGGCATGATGTTGCATGTTTATGCATGATGTATGTTATGTATGATGTTGCCCTGTATGATGACGACTGTGTATGTTGATGTTCCTTATTATTATGTATGTTTATTTTTCCGGTGGCTTTACGTTGTATGTTAATGAATGAAATGAACGTATTACATAACGTAAAGTGAAAGATAAAGAAAAGAGGAACATGAAATAAGGATACATGCATTAATGAATGATGTAAGTAAAGAAACTCTTGCAAGCTTTGTATGTCGGGACTCGCCATTAAAAGGTGTTAGCCCAACGGTGTGCGGGTTCCAGATTGACAGAGAGATCGAGTTCCAGATTGATCTGATACCGGGTGCCCAACCTGTTGCCAAGGCACCGAATCGGTTGGCTCCGACGGAGATGAAGGAGTTGATGGAGCAGTTGCAAAAGCTGCTTGATAAGGGGTTCATTCGATCGTGTATCTCCCCTTGGGGTGCTCCGGTCTTATTCGTAAAGAAGAAAGACGGTAGTATGAGGATGTGTATTGACTACCGTGAACTAAACAAGTTGGCAGTCAAGAACCGATACCCCTTACCGAGAATCGATGATTTGTTTGATCAGCTTCAAGGTGCCAGTTGGTTCTCAAGAATAGACCTTCGATCTGGCTATCATCAACTGAAGGTGAAGGAGCAATACATTCCTAAAACAGCTTTCCGCACGCGTTATGGTCACTACGAGTTTCTTGTAATGTCTTTTGGTTTGACCAATGCGCCAGCTGCTTTTATGGATTTGATGAATCGAGCATGTCGGCCGATGTTGGATAAATCAATGATTGTGTTTATTGATGATATCCTGATTTATTCAAAGAATGAAGAGGATCATGTCGGTCACATTCGGGAGGTTCTGGATACGCTGAGAAAGGAGAAGTTGTACGCCAAGTTCTCCAAGTGTGTGTTTTGGTTACGCGAGGTTCAATTCTTGGGTCATGTGGTGAATCCTGACGGGATTATGGTGGATCCAGCAAAGGTGGAGGCAGTGTGCAATGGAAGTCTCCAAACACGTCATCCGAGATTCGTAGTTTCTTGGGTTTGGCGGGCTAATATAGAAGATTTATCCAAGACTTCTCTAAGATTGCTTCTTCACTAACTAAGTTGACCTGGAAGGATGTGAAGTTTGTATGGGGTCAAGCTCAAGAGAAGGCGTTCGAAGAATTGAAGGCGAGGTTGACTCAAGCTCCTGTTCTGTCATTACCCAATGGAAGTGAAGATCTGGTGGTCTATTCTGATGCTTCCTACTCGGGGTTGGGGTGTGTGTTAATGCAAAGAGAGAAGGTTATAGCTTATGCATCCCGACAGTTGAAGGTTCATGAGGTCAATTATACTACTCATGAATTGGAGCTAGCAATCGTGGTCTTTGCACTAAAAATTTGGAAGCACTATCTTTACAGGACGAAATACACCATTTACACTGACCACAAGAGCTTGAAGTACTTCTTTGAGCAGAAGGATCTGAACATGAGGAAGAGACAGTGGCTGGAACTTATAAAGGATTATGATTGTGAGATCCACTACCATCCGGGCAAAGCCAACGTGGTGGCTGATGCCCTTAGCCGAAAGGAGAGGCCCGAGCCGATTCGGGTGAAGGCGTATCAGCTAATCATGACCTCTCACGTGATGAAGCAAGTAAAAGAGTTTCAAGATAAGGCATTAAAGGAAGATCATCTTAACTCGGAAAGGATGAGAGGTTTGGTTGGGGAATTGGGTGAAAACACACTTGGTGTTAAAACAGATTTGGACGGGTGTGGATTCCTCGTTTTAGGGATCTACGGGTGAAGATCAAGGATGAGGCTCACAAGACTTGATACTCCATTCATCCTGGTGCCACAAAGATGTATCAAGACATGAAGAAGGATTATTGGTGGCCGGGTATGAAACGTGACGTAATGGAGTATGTGAGTAAATGCCTTACTTGTTTACAGGTGAAGGCCGAGCATCAAAAGCCGTATGGGAAGATCCAACCATTGGATATACCGGAATGGAAGTGGGAACATATCACCATGGATTTTATTATGAAGTTGCCACATACTCCGAAAGGGTATGATGCTATATGGGTGATTGTTGATCATTTGATGAAGAGTGCTCACTTTCTACCGATCCGCGAGACATATTCATCTAAGAGGTTGGCGGATCTTTTCATCAAAGAGATTGTAACTCGTCACGGTGTACCGGTGTCTATTGTGTCTGATCGTGACACCCAGTTTACATCCAAATTCTGGAAGAAGTTCCACAACGCCATGGGGACGAGGTTACATATTAGCACGGCTTATCATCCCCAAACTGATGGTCAGTCAGAAAGGACCATTCAGACATTGGAGAACATGCTTCAGACATGTGTTATTGATTTTGGGGGAAGTTAGGATGACCACTTACCGTTAGCTGAGTTCTCATACAACAACAGTTATCATGCCAGCATTGGTATGCCACCTTATGAGATGCTATATGGTAGGAGATGCAGAACACCCGTCTGTTGGGGTGATATTGGTCAGAAGGAGCTAGGGAGCGTCGAGGTGATCGAGGCTACGACTGAAAAGCTTGAAAAGATCAAGGCCTTCATAAAGCTAGCCAAAGATAGACAGAAGTCGTATGTCGATAAACGACGTAGACTGATTGAGTTCCAGGTGGATGACCGGGTTATGTTGAAGGTCTCACCTTGGAAAGGTATTATTCGATTCAGAAAGCAGGGCAAGTTGAGCCCGAGGTATATAGGCCCTTTCCGAATCATTGCTCGAGTAGGAGAGGTGGCCTATAGATTGGAGTTACTAGATGAGTTAAGTGGAATTCACCCAACATTCCATGTATCTCATCTAAGGAAGTGCTTGGCAGTTGAAGACATGATTGTTCCGCTGGAGGATATCGAAGTAGACAAACGGCTCAATTATATGGAGCCACCGGTGGCAATCATCGATCGAAAAGAGAAGAGGCTGAGAAATAAGTGGTTCCTCTCGTGCGTGTATAGTGGAAGCACAGGAAGGGATTCGAGTCAACGTAGGAAACTGAGGAAGAAATAAGACAACATTACCCACGTTTGTTAGAGGAATAATAGGTTTCGGGGACGAAACCTATTCAAGGGGGGCGGACTTGTAACACCCGGTTATTTATTTATTTTGAAGCCGACGAAAGAAGAAAAAGAAAAATAGATCTTTTGAGATGGCATCCATTTATAATGCTTTTGTGAGGTAATGCAACTTGGGTTTTGTAATTGGATAACGATGTATTATTTTGCAAAAGCTATTATATTGAAATGAAGTGTTTTATTTAAATGTTCTGCTGCAATGTTTTTATGTAATATGTTTTATGTGCAATGATTTACTAGCTGTAAGCGTCCCGGTAATGGGACCTTACAAAACTGTACAATAATAATAATAGTAATAATAATAATAAATCATAATAATAATAATATAGAAATATAACTAAAATAATAGTAATAATACTAATAATAATAATATTTATAAAAATTACTTGAACTTACAAATGTTAAAACATAAAATAACTAAATTAGGGGGTTGGTTTGTCATTTTAGAAACTTAAAATGGAAGTTTTGGGCATAAAATATTAAAGATTGAAACCACAGGGACTAAATGTGTAGAATTTGAAAAAAGAACCCAAATCACTTTTCTTACACCCTCGGCTAACCGGTCACCGGCCGGCCACTCTCCGGCCGAGCTCCGGTGACCACCAAACATCGAATTCTGGACGTTTTAAATTTGATAAAAATACTAATCGAACCGTGGGATCATTGCAGACTCGAACCCAAGACTTAATTGGACTCCTAAACTCGGTATTAAAGAGAATTGAACCAAAATAAACACTTCAATCAACTCTTAACCGCTTAATGGACGAATTGTGAGGATTAGTCAAATTAATCGAACAAAAACGTAAGGATAATCATTACAAAGCTTAAAGCATAGTTTAATTCGAGTTAAACAATCAATTAAACATCTAATTGTAACCGGAATATTCGAACAAGAATCGAAACCCGTTCGACCCCTTAACGAACAAATCGAAGCTATATAATAGAGGGGAAATGTTCCATTCGATCCCTTTCAACTCCCTGTAGCTTCAATTGCACAAAAATTCCACTCTAATCTTGATTTCAAGTTCATTTTTCTTCACGAGCGAACCGAGTCGAACTCGAAGCTTAAACACTATAATTCAATCTTAATCAAGTAAGTTAAATACATGTTTATGTTCTTCTATGCATGGGGAACAAAAGTCTCATGGTTAATTTGGTTATCAACCCCGAATTGGTGGTCAATTTGATTCAGGAATAATCTAGGGTTCTTGAATTTGGGGGTTTTTTTTGTGGGCATGTTTTAAGGTTTTAAAACCAAGTGATACCAAGGCCATGACCCTGGTTTGCTGGTTAAGTCACTTGCAACATCTACATGAGGTCACGGGTTCAAACCCGAGCACCCTCAAGGTATTTTTTAAGGCTTTTAACCTTAAATAAATTGTAGAAAATTTTTAATAAATATAAAAAAAATTATAAACTTCAAATATTTTTAAAAGCTATCAAATATTTTTTGTAATTTTTCTAAATTTAAATAAATATATTTCTTTTTAATAAAACATTTTAACAAAGGTTATTCTTGAATTATTTCTATTCAAATGGATTTTAAATAATAAACTAATAAATTATTATTGATCCAAATATTACCTTTAAATTATTATCGCTAAAATCATGATTATTTCAGATCTTTACTCAATTTTATATTTAAACTTTACTAGCTATTATGGATGATTTAATATTATTTTCTTTATAATAATTTACATAAATGGTATATATTTCTTTGTTACATTATTTAGAGTACTACAAAAATCCCCAAACTCCACTTGAAACCCTAGTTCTCATTAAATCACTAATTCTATTATTAAACTTAAATCTTCTAATATTTATATTTAGGTGCCTTACGATGGTTTACGTTGAAACGACACCTATTATTATTCGTATTAATCGTCATTCTTATACTTATTTTTCATGTGAGTTTCCTTGCCCTATTTTATATTATTTCATACCGTTTTGGGGTGAAACATGTTATATTATTTAATTTACACTTGTAAATGTTTTATTCTTGTAAAGCACATGCAATTCATCTTTACTTTTTGTTATGGTTATTTGTGTTATTGTAAGTCTTATATGAGATACATATAATGCTTTAAGAAATACCCAAGTTTGATGTGTAAGGCCCCGTTCCCGGGCACCTCATAGTTGGTCAATCACAACAGTTAAAAACACTACACATTATAATTATACAACCTTAAGCAGGGGAAATAATTTATCAAAAACAATTCATTTCATTTAGAACACTTTTGTTAAGCAATACATCATCATTTTACTGTATACAAAACACTGTTGTTCAGCCGAGAGTTTTCCCTGCTCTCTCTCTCTCTCTCTAAAACCAAAGAAAATGGTGATGTGAAGTGAGGGTAGGCGGCCATGCCCACCTTTACACCAACTTTTCAAAGATTTGTCCTTTTGGACACTTTTAGTCTTTCCACTTGGACTTTATTGCTTTTCTTTCATTTATTCTTCATGTCTTTTCTTTTTAAAATAACCGGGTATTACAAGTCCACTCCCCTTATATAGGTTTCGTCCCCGAAATCTGTTATTCCTCGAACAGATGAGGATAATGCTGCCTCATCTCCTCCTCAATCTCCCATGTAGACTCGGATCCCTTCCTGTGCTTCCACTGTACACGCACAAGAGGAACCACTTTATTTCTCAGCCTCTTCTCTTTATGATCGATGATTGCCATTAGTTGCTCCATATAATTAAGCCTTTCGTCTACTTCGATGTCCTCCAGTGGAACAATCATGTCTTCATCAGCTAAACACTTCCTCAGATGAGATACATGGAATGTCGGGTGAATCCCAATTAACTCACCTGGTAACTCCAACCTATAGGCCACCTCTCCTACTCGAGCAATGATTCGGAAAAGGCCTATATATCTTGGGCTCAACTTGCCCCGCTTCCTGAATCGGATAATACCCTTCCAAGTTGAGACCTTCACATAACCCGGTCACCCACCTGGAATCGATCGGTCTGTGTCGTCTATCGGCATACAACTTCTACCTATCCTTAGCTGCCATCATGAAGGCTTTAATCTTCTCAAGCTTCTCAGTCATAGCCTCGATTACTTCGACGCTCTCCAATTCCTTTTGACCAATATCACCCCAACAAAAGGGTGTTCTGCATCAGGCATGCCAATGCAGGCATGATAGCTATTGTTGTACGAGAATTCGGCTAATGGTAAGTGGTCATCCCAGCTTCCCCCAAAAGCAATCACACATGCCCAAATCATGTCTTCTAGTGTCTGAATGGTCCTTTCTGGCTGACCATCAGTTTGGGGATGATAAGTCGTGCTAATATGTAACCTCGTCCCCATGGCTTTGTGGAATTTCTTCCAGAATTTAGATGTAAACCGGGTGTCGCGATCAGACACAATAGACACTGGCACACCATGACGAGTTACAATCTCCTTGATGAACAGGTCAGCCAACCTCTCGATGAATATGTCTCGCGGATCGGTAGGAAGTGAGCACTCTTTGTCAAACGGTCAACAATCACACATATGGAAGCGTACCCCTTCGGAGTACGTGGCAACTTCATTATGAAATCCATGGTGATATGCTCCCACTTCCATTCCGGTATATCCAAAGGTTGGATCTTCCCAAACGGCTTCTGATGTTCGGTCTTCACTTGCAAACAAGTAAGGCACTTACTCACATACTCCACCACATCACGCTTCATACCCGGCCACCAATAATCTTTCTTCATATCTTGATACATCTTTGTGGCACCAGGATGAATGGAGTATCTAGTCTTGTGAGCTTCCTCCTAAATCCTCACACGTAGATCCCCGAAACGAGGAATCCACACTCGTCCGAATTGAGTTTTAACACTAAGGGTGTTTTCACCCAATTCCCCAACTAGACCTCGCATTCCTTCAGAGTTTAGATGATCTTCTTTTAATGCCTCATCTTGAAACTCCTTGACTTGCTTCATTACATCAGAGGTCATGATCAGTTGATATGCTTTCACCCGAATCGGCTCGGGCCTCTCCTTTCGGCTAAGAGCATCAGCCACCACGTTGGCTTTGCCTGAATGGTAATGGATCTCGCAATCATAATCCTTTATAAGCTCCAACCATCGTATCTGCCTCATATTTAGATCCTTCTGCTCGAAGAAGTACTTCAAGCTCTTGTGGTCAGTGAAAATGGTGCACTTCGTCCCGTACAGATAGTGCCTCCAAATCTTCAATGTAAAGACCTCGGCTGCTAGCTCCAAGTCATGAGTGGGATAATTGACCTCATGTACTTTCAACTATCGGGATGCATAGGCTATAACCTTCCCTCTCTTCATTAATACCCACCCCAACCCCAAGTAAGAAGCATCTGAATATACCACCAAATCCTCGCTTCCTTCGGGTAATGACAAGACAGGAGCTTGAGTCAACCTCACCTTTAACTCCTCGAACGCCTGTTCTTGGGCTTGACCCCATATAAAATTTACATCCTTCGGGTCAACTTAGTCAGTGGAGAAGCGATCTTGGAAAAGTCCTGAATGAACCTTCGATAATACCCCGCCAACCCCAAGAAACTACGAATCTCGGATGGCGTCCTTGGAGACTTCCATTGCATCACAGCCTCCACCTTAGCAGGGTCTACCATAATCCCCCCAGGATTTATCACGTGACCTAAGAATTGAACTTCGCGTAACCAGAATGCGCACTGGGAGAATTTGGCATACAACTTCTCCCTTCTTAAGGTCTCTAACACCTCCCGAATGTGATCGACATGCTCCTCCTTGCTCTTCGAATAAATCAGGATATCAGCAATAAACAAAATCACTGATTTATCTAACATTGGTCGACACACTCGATTCATCAAGTCCTTAAAAGCAGCTGGCGCATTGGTCAGACCAAATGACACAACAAGAAATTCATAGTGACCGTAGCGCGTGCGAAAAGCTGTCTTAGGGATATCCTGCTCCTTCACCTTCAGCTGATGGTAACCAGATCAAAGATCTATCCTTGAAAACCAACTGGCACCTTGGAGCTGATCAAACAAATCATCAATCCTCGGTAAGGGGTTTCGGTTCTTCACTGTCAGCTTGTTCAATTCACGGTAGTCGATGCACATCCTCATGCTACCGTCTTTCTTCTTCACAAACAGGACCGGAGCACCCCAGGGAGGGATACTCGGTCTAATGAACCCCTTATCGACCAGCTCTTGTAACTACTCCAACAGTTCCTTCATTTTTGTTGGACCTAACCGATACAGTGCCTTGGTAACGGGTTGAGCACCAGGTCTCAAATCAATTTGGAACTCAATCTCGCGATCCGGTGGCACGTCGGGTAATTCTTCTGGGAATACGTTCGGAAAGTCGCACACCACTGGTACTTCTGATAGTTGCGTTACCGACGCATCCACATCTTTTATGTAGGCCAAGTAGGCACTACATCCACGTCTTATGCACTTCCCCGCCACCGCCATCAAAATCTTCTTCGGGATCATAGTAACGCGATCACCATGAATCGTAACCAAACTCTTATCGGGCGCAACTAATCGAATCATCTTCTTGCGACACACGATGTTTGCTTCATAGGTTGCTAACCAGTCCATCCCTAGTACTACATCAAATCCACCTAGGGGTATCATGTGTAACCTAGCAGCAAACTTATGACCTTCTAGTTCTATGGCACAGTCCTCTATCACATCAGTAATTCTAGTGGACTTACCAATAGCAGTTTCTACATCAAATGGTGCACTGACCTTTCTACTACTAACAGTCAACTTAGCACAGAAAGTAGTGGAAATAAAACTCCTGCTAGCACCAGAATCAAACAATAGAGAGGCACAAGTTTGGTTTACTAGAAACATACCTGACACAACATCGGGATCAGCTCTGCCTTCCTCCTGGGTCATAGTGTAAGCTCTAGCACTTGCCCTCTGCCCTCCTTCCTCCAGCTTCTTCTTCTCTGCTCCAGAGCTCTCTGCCCTCGGCTTCTTATAGTCTCTAGCGATATGGCCAGGCTGGCCACACCTGAAGCATACATTCATTCCCATCCTGCACTCATCGGTATGCTCCCTTCCATATTTGCCACACTTCTTCATCCCTGCACCAGATGTGACCACACGTCAGTCACCCACCTTTGCCACCTTATTCTTTGGAGTGGCTCTACCACGTCCAAACCGTTTCCCATTCCATTTCTGGCCACCACCATCCTTCTTATTCACTTTAGCCATCACCACCTCGCGCTCATCATATAATCTGCCAGCCAAGTCAACTGCCGACCTGAAAGTGCTCGGCCGGGCGGCAATCATATGCCTACGGATATCCGTCGGCAGCCCCTGGATGTATCTTTTAATCTTTCGTGACAGTGGTGTCACTTGATCGGGCACCAGCCGCGCCATTTTATTAAATTTAGTGGTGTACTGCTGGTGTGTCATCGTTCCCGCCTCCAGCTGCAGGAAATCTCTTTCTACCTTGTCCATCTCTCTGTGAGGACAGAATTCCTCAATCACTAACTTCTTCCATCTCTCTGTGAGGACAGAATTCCTTAATCACTAAATTCTTCAGTTCAGGCCATCTCATTCTTCCAATGGCTCTGCTACCCTCGGCTTGGACAATGTTGTCCCACCAACACAAAGCCGAGTCCACAAAAGAGTGGGTAGCGAATTTCACCTTTTGATCTTCACGGCACTCACCGATATCGAGGCAGCCTCCATTTCCCTCACCCACCGGTGAGCAGCTGCCGCAGTGCCGTTTCATTCGAAAGTAGGGGCCTTGCATATTATAAACGTCCCATAGTTACAGCCTCGGGTCGCCTCCGGCGCAGGCTCTTCTTCTTCCAACTCCTCATCATCAGAGAGAACTGTTTCCGGCTCTGGTTGTTCCCGTCCTCCCGAGGACCTGTTTCTTTCCTTTTTTTTCCCCTTCCCTTACTGCCTTGATCACTTCGGTCACCACAGATGGTAGAATCATCTGCATGACCTGGTGAACCTCTTCCACCACAGCCTCCTTTACTAAGGCTCTCAAATTGGCGCTCTCGTCGCCACCCTCCGGATGAGGGGTCTCTGGTTCTTCATGAACCACTTTCTCAACTCTGGGTCTCCCTCTCTTGGGTCGTAGAATAGCACCGTGACCTCCACCACGAGAGGCTTTTGAAGATCTACCGCCAGCCATCCTCTAAAACCACACTATAAGATTCAAACACTAACGCGGTCATTCAAGGTAACAATCAGTTTATGTCAAGTATAGTAAGTCCCTAATTACAATGGCCAGTTATGATTAGCCACTTACTTTACTCTTCATACCCCAAGCATCTCCAATCCTGACTTAATCAGTATCTAAATCTACTAAGAGAACATAATCAAATAGCATGCGCACATAATACTGATTAACATTAAGAAAAGACATACCTGATGGCACGTAGCTACTCGGGCTGACATCCCTCCATTTGTCCCATTTTCAGTTTAAGTTTAGGTTTTAAAAGTTTATTTAACCCAATTCTCTTAAACTTTTGGCTCTGATACCAACTTGTAAGGCCCCGTTCCTGGGCACCTCATAGTTGGTCAATCACAGCAGTTAAAAACACTACATATTATAATTATACAAACTTAAGCAGCGGAAATAATTTATCAAAAACCATTCATTTAATTTAGAACACTGTTGTTAAGCAATACATCATCATTTTACTGTATACAAAAGAATTGTTTTACTGCACTACAAAACAACAGCAACATAGAATACGAATGGATGTCAGTCTTTCCCTACCGAGTAGCTTCACCCTCGTGCCATCCTCAATAATAATTACCTGCCAACTGAAAATGTATAAAAGTCAGCGTTGTTGAGTGAGTTCTAGTTTTAAAAGTAATAAAATACTTTCTATATGTTGTATATGAAAATACTCTTTTTTGTAAAATACAACTATGTACTGTATATGTGAGCACGCATTAACTAAATGAACAGATACCGGTCGTTCTCTTTACTGTATGTCTTGTTTGTTCTATAAACTTTTATCTTTATAATTCACTTTCTGTATGGACCAATGAGCAATACCCCAACTATATGCGCGATGAAAAACGGGTGATGGGCCATCTATATCGCTTGAAAGGGTCAACTATATCCCTCGAAAGGGTCAATTGTATCCCTCGAGAGGGTCAACTATATCCCTCGAAAGGTTCTGTGTATTGTGTACAAGGCCAACCCAATCACCCAAGGCACGCTACAAAGGTCCTGCCAATCTCAATTGATTGGCCCTGTGTGCATAATAGGGTAGCTAACCCGCAACATAGTTGAGCTAACGACAACATGGTCGTGTACCTCCTGTAAGCTTGCAAGACTTGTTAACATTTTTATTAATGTTCCTCTTCTTTTTTTATTGCTCTCTCACTTTATTATTACAAAATACTTTACGTTACGATAATAAACATACCACGTAAAGTCACATACTATAAGTAATAATAATAATAGCAATAATAATAATAAGGAACAATCATAACCATGCATGAAACATCATCATAAATAAGCCCTAGTCAACCCTCGGTCAAAACCCTAAAAGCACAGACTCTAGAAAATTCTATAAAAATTCTAAGTGCTTAGACGCTTTGACACTATTTGGGCGCATGAGCCCTGTTTGGGCGCTTCATCACTATGTAGGCGCATCAACCAACATTTAATCATTTTATCACTTAGGCGCATGAACTATTCAGGCACATGGGCACTATTTGTGCGTATGAACACTTAGGCGCATGAGTTACTTGGGCGCATGGGCACTATTGGGGCGCATGGGCACTATTGGGGCGCATGGCCCTACACTTAGTCGTCCGACTAATATTTCTAGGTGCATGGACCACTGTTCAGGCGCATGAGCTGTACTTAAACATTTATAAGGCAAATCTTAAGTGCATGGGCTACTGTTCAGGCGCATGGACTCTCTGTGTAACATGTTTCTAGTATGTTTTCAAACCCAATCATCAAACCCATCTGTTCTAAGCTTAACATGGCTATTCTAAACATGAATAACCTATAAGCATTCAAGAATTGACATCCAACATGCATAATACATACTGGTATACATACATAACCATTTAAAAATCTTTAATACATTTTCAGCCCAAAAGATAGTTTAAAACAAGTAAAAACCGGGGTCTAGAAACTCACCTGATGCAACTTGGGTGTTTCTTTCTTTCTAACCCGCTTGCAATGAGTTCAAACGCCTAAAAACAACACCAAGTACACACACACCCGAGCACATACACAACACGTAAGCACATAAGCATGTAACCGGGATAAAACCCGTCATAAACACTTAAAAATCACGAATTCTTACCTTGAATTCGACTTCTCTTCTCTTCTTTTTCTTCAGCTGAGAGTTTCCCCTGCTCTCTCTCTCTCTAAAACTGAAGAAAATGGTGATGTGAAGTCAGAGTGGGCGGCCATGCCCACCTTTACACCAACTTTTCAAAGATTTATCGTTTTGGACACTTTTAGTCCTTCCACTTGGACTTTATTACTTTTCTTTCATTTATTCTTCATGTCTTGTCTTTTAAAATAACTAGATGTTACATGATGTCATCATTTGAAGTTTGCATAAAACTAGGATTTGGACCTAGATTAAAAAATAAAATGCTTGGATTATTTTGTTTTATGTTTTGACTTGTTTCATGTTAAGACTTATGGTTGTATTTGCATTTGAAATTTATGATAATAATATTTTTATTTAAAGATAACGTTATGTGGTTGTGAACAATCTTAAACCTCACATCTCTACGATTCCACAGTCAAGGTTGGGGTGTGACATACTTCAAGGTTCAAAATCTTATACTGTTTTTCTCTTATAATCATAAAAATATAATGGTTTATAAAATCTAAATTTGTCATTATGATGTGTTAAATTATATCACATTTCAACATGGTTTTGTTTTTCCGAAACAAAGTTGTCAATATAAGTTTTATCCATATCTACAAATTGAATACTAATGTACAAGTAATTAAAATCAAGTGTTATAAATTTTAACAATCCGCAACAAAGCGCGGGTTCACACACTAGTTAGTATATTACATAGGTAGTATGCAACGATCCCAAATATCAAAATATGGATACAAAAGTATATCGTAAGAACAAAAAGATATTTTACAAAAGGTGTCAAATTAACGAAACAGTTCAATGTATATGCATTTACCATTTGCTCATTCATTTGAAACCAAAAAAACAGAAAGGTTTCTAGAAAAAAATATTGATTACAGAGGGACTTGAACTCGCACTTATCAATAGGTATGTCAAAACACACAACATTTATGTCGCTAGAAAATCGTTCATTTTATTTATATATACTAAAACAAAGAAACAAGATGCATTATATATATATATGCATGTATATATATATATGAATGTGTATATAATATATATATATAAAAGTTAGAGTTAAGTAGGTGGATAGTTGTGGCACGTCAAACTTACGGTTTTAGGTTCCAAGTTACTAAACTACTAAGATCGTCCCAAACTATGTATAAATGTAATATGATTGGTCTTGGACATGAATGTTAGTTAAGTGTTGGTTAACTTTGAAGTATTGGCTAATTTACATCTTAGAATATTAATAAAAAACTCAAATGAAACAAAGATATAGCATCACCTAAACTTTTAAACGAATAGTCAAAGTGGGTATGAGTGTAACCCACTATTTGTCACCGAAATTATAATAGAAGCAAATTCAACAACTATCATAGAAAATAAGTTGGAAATAAGATAAGGTGGTGAAGATGGTGTTTTGGCCGAAAAATTGAAGGAAGGAGGATGGGTGTGTGTAGTGTTTAAGTGTAGGTGGAATATGAAGTGTGAGTCTTTTTTTTATAATGTGATATGTTTGAAAGACTAAATTTTAGTTTTGACAACTCTTCTTTGTTGGTCAAATTTGAGAAGGAAAAAGAGTATTCATAAGTGGAATGGATGACGTATTTCTTTAATCACTTGAAAGGTAGTTGCATCAAAATGGAAATTCTTGGATTTGCAAGTTAAGGAAGGATCTTTTCATGAAAAGGAGGAAGAGAAGAAAAATGTGAGGTGGATGGTATGGGGTGGACGGCCAATGTTGGGGTAGGGGTTTTGTCTTTTAATATTTATGTAGTATTGGTTATTTTAGTGATATTTATTGCACTATATAGATTTTTACATATATTTGTATTTTTACTTCTTACTTTTTCAAATATTTTCAAACATTATAAAAACTTATCTAATATCATATATATTAATATTGGTGATATGTTAATGATACATCGTGTAATTCATTTTCAATTTACATAAAATCAAATTCTTTGAGTTAAATGCATTTTACATCCCTGAGGTTTCAAATAAATTGTCGTTGCATCCAAAAGCTTAATTTTGTCATTTGCATCCACAAGTTTTACAAAAATTTCCATTTGAATACTCCTCATTAACGTCGAAATTTTTTTCGTTAAGTTTCCTACATTAGGGGTATTTTAGTCAAAACAATTACAAAATAAAAAACTAGCCCTACGTGAGACGTTTTAGGCGTTCAATCTCTTTGGTAATTACCATTGCGAATTTACAAGGAATGATTGGTCAGCATTTCTTTTCTTTCATCAAGAAAAGCACCTCTGGACGTCTTATTAGATAAAATAAAAAGTGATTACTATTTAGTCCCCGGACGCCCTTTCATCAAGAACAACACCTCTGGACGTCCTTTCATCATCACCTACAACTCGTCGTCTCACCATCATCATCTTTGATTCTCAAATATCTTTTTAACATATAAGATCTTAATTGTAGGAGTAGATCCAGTTGGAGGTGAAATAGAGTGCAGGAGACAATGGTTTGGGGTGAAATGGAGTGTGGGACATGGTATTTTTAAGGGTGGGGGCAGAAGTGGCGATCAGAGGGAGAGGCCGGAGGTTCTTGAGATGATAGAGATGGATAGAGAGATAGATAAAGAGAGAGAAATATATAGATAGAGAGAGCAGGCTGTAGTTTGGCGATGGAGGGCAGAGGTGGTGGTGGTGGTAGCTGTCAGAGTAAGGGGTGGAGGTGTAGGTGGTGGCAGAATGGGGTTAGGAATGTAGGTTTTCTATTATATTTTGAAATTTTAATCGTAAAGGTAAAGTTTGCATTTTATAATAACTTATCAGGATAATTTAACGGTGTTGGTCTTATGGATCGAAATCAAAACAAACTCTTAAACTATTGGACTGTTAGTGTAATAAATAAACTATTATACTATAACTAATTTTCATCAAATCTCAAGGACTAAAATAGTAATTTACTCTAAAATAAAATATAAAGATAAACTTTATAAAACATATAACAATATATATACATATATATATACATATATATATACATACATATATATACACACACAAAGAGGCCATATAACATAAATTATTTGAATCCTAATCATAAAAAATAGATTATCATAAAATATAAGTACAATTAATAATCATAACCATAATTATTATAAAATATCAATCATCGTATAAAAAACTCTCACATAAGTTGGTTTTTTATTTTGCAATTTTTTTTATTAAAAGAACTCTCATATTGGAAACTTAACGGAAAAAATTAATCGTGTTAGTTAGGTGTAGGAAAATGGATTCACGTGACAATTCTAGTGAAATCTTTGGATGCAAATGATAACATTTTATACTTTTGGATGCAAATGACAATTTCTATAAAACCACAGGGACATAAAACACATTTAACTCAAATATTTATATTAACTATTAATTATATTATTTAATTCTTTTTTAGATTAAGATAGTTTTATTATAAATTAAGAAAGAGTTCTTTTTATAAATGTAATTAAGAACTCTTTTTATAAATTAAGAAAGAGTTCTTTTTATAAATGTAATTAAATAAACAATCTTTTATATAACATAAGTAATTTTTTAAAACATCAAACCTTTTTAAAAAATACAAAATAATTAAAATCAGTGGTTTTAGAAATTAAATTTTTATGAACCATAAAAAATTTGTAATAAGAAATTTTTAAAAATGATATTTTTTTAAAACGTTTTGATTTAGAACGATTGTTTTGAATTTTTTAGATAAATTTTTTTAAAACAATAGTTCAAAGAAAATAATATAATTGTTTTTTACTTATAGTTCTTATACGAATTTCAATCATATCATATTTAAAAAATCATATTATATTTTAAATTTTTATTATTAATTATTTAATATATTATTTATTTAACTCATGTAATACACGAGGTACTAACCTAGTGTGTGTGTATATATGTACTAACATAGAAGCCATTCAAAAGAAACATTACTACATAGAAATTGTTTGTTTCTATATGACTAACATGATATGTTTAGTGTGATTATATTGAATAAACAAAGTTGCAAATTTACGTATTGAGAAATTTTTACATAAAAATGTTTGTATTTTTTAATTCTGCAACCATATGATCTTGATATACATAGTTAAAAGTCATCAATACTGTTTTGGCTCATGGTTTATTTTAAAATAGTTAAAACCAGATCATAAATGTCCTAATATGATCTTTTAAGACAAAGGAAAAGGGAAATTGCGAGTCAACAAAATCCAGCATGATGTGGTGGTTGATAGATTAAAGTGAGAGTAAGAAAGCTATCAAAAGCAAAAGCGTATGCAATGGCATGCAAAATGTAATCGATGTTTTGTTAATAATAACTTACATAATTAAATAATATTATTAATCCAAAGTCCAAACACATGGCATATTAAATCCATCGACTGAATCAAACAGAATTATGACATCTCAAATATGTGAAACACTCGTGACGTTTGGATTTTGCTTCTTCTCATTAATCAAATCATTAGTGTTTAGGGTATTAGGCCACTTGCCAAAGCACTCACAGTACTTAAATTACATACCAATAATTTTTAGCCCTGCCCAGGTGATTAAAGTGACACATCTAAGACTATAAATATAAAAAAAATCTTAGGTTAAAGACTCACTTTTAGTAAAATTACTTAGGGTTGAGCCAAATAGCTTTTCTAAATAAGGGTTTCCTCCTAAGGGCTGGGGTGCGGTCTCAGCCGAGAAATGAATAAATAAATCCGATTAAAATAACAATATCCTCTGAAATAATGTCGTATATTTGCTTTTAGAAAAAATTTAAATTAGATGAATCAATAAATGATTATCTTGTTGATGCAATTAAAGAATAAATTCTAATGAATTTTGTTTTTAATTTTTTAATTTTTGTCTTCGATAAACAATTTGTAAATCAAGTAAGTAACTCATTTTCTCATTTTGAAGATTTTTTACTATTAAAATTGATTTAATTGTTTTATAGCTTGTTAACTTGTTACCCTAATATTTAAGAATTTTTAACCGAATTCATTATTTACATTTTGATTATATCTATTTGCATGATAACTTTTATTAATTATTATTTATCTATATCTACTATTATATAATACATCTTAAAAGAATAATATGAAAATTTTATTTAAAGTGTAAGACACCTATACAACTTTTTTTAAGTATAGAGTACAACTACTTTATGTAATATTTTCACTTTTGCCACATTTAATTAACTTCTTGTAATTATTGTATTATTTAATATATATTATTAATGCATTATTGGATAATGTGATATTATTGAATTCACTTCACTAATTTTATTTTATTTTATTTATAATAACATAAATTAACATCTAAATGTATAGTTACTAATCATATTTTTATAAGTAAATACTATTTAAATTAAGTATTATTTTATTTAAACACTTATATCTATATACTACTATATAATATATCTTTTTGGATAAAGATGTAATTTTGTCAAACATACAAGTTTTAAAACAACATGTACAAAAGAATGCAAGAGATTAAAAAGGGGTATAATAGAAACTTAATTAAGATTTTAAGACACTTTAGGGACAATATGATAAATTATCCATTAAATTGTATATACCTTGATATTTTTGCCCTTGTCTATTTCATGTATTTTATGAACATTATTAATACATTATGTAATAATTTGATATCATTTAATTCACTTTATTAAATTTTATTTCATTTACGATACTATAAATTGACATTTAAATTTATATTTATTAATTATATTTTTATAACTAAATACTATTTAAATTAAGTATTATTTTATTTAAATATTTAAGCATATAACTTATATATATCTTCATATTTATAATAACTATAATACTAATATTTTTGTAAACATATTGTGAGTTTACTAATTTTAATATTATTTATATCTTTTATAATAAAAGTAAAAGGATGATAGAATGATAATTTTACATATGGATTAAGACACCCATATGAAAAGTAATGCTTAAATTTCAAAGAATTTATCATTTTATTTTATTTATAATAACATAAATTAACATCTAAATGTATAGTTACTAATCATATTTTTATAAGTAAATACTATTTAAATTAAGTATTATTTTATTTAAACACTTATATCTATATACTACTATATAATATATCTTTTTGGATAAAGATGTAATTTTGTCAAACATACAAGTTTTAAAACAACATGTACAAAAGAATGCAAGAGATTAAAAAGGGGTATAATAGAAACTTAATTAAGATTTTAAGACACTTTAGGGACAATATGATAAATTTATCCATTAAATTGTATATACCTTGATATTTTTGCCCTTGTCTATTTCATGTATTTTATGAACATTATTAATACATTATGTAATAATTTGATATCATTAATTCACTTTATTAAATTTTATTTCATTTACGATACTATAAATTGACATTTAAATTTATATTTATTAATTATATTTTTATAACTAAATACTATTTAAATTAAGTATTATTTTATTTAAATATTTAAGCATATAACTTATATAATCTTCATATTTATAATAACTATAATACTAATATTTTTGTAAACATATTGTGAGTTTACTAATTTTAATATTTATTATATCTTTTATAATAAAAGTAAAAGGATGATAGAATGATAATTTTACATATGGATTAAGACACCCATATGAAAAGTAATGCTTAAATTTCAAAGAATTTATCATTTTATTTTATTTATGTTCTTACAATAAAATATAACATATGATGTTTATAATACAAATATTAAAGAGTATTACACGTTATCAAACAAAACCGTTATTTACTTTCAATGTCATTCATTTATTGCGATTGAAAACCAATCCTGCTTCCTTTTTTCCTTGCAGGTTGTTAATAGATCAATAACAATCAAGATGCTAATTTATGATAACACTTTATCTATTAACTTTTTTCGGTTTATGCAAATCACCACCAAAAGCTACCTCCGATGATCATAAAACCTTAACCATTCATAAAACGAAACCCCCCTGAAATATAGATAATAAGTGATTTCCGACCACAAATATCACTCATACTTTCAATAATCTTGTTGGGATAATATAGTTGTCTTAAAAACTTTTGTTATATATGTAATTGTTTTCTTTTATTCAAATTTTTCAATAATTATATTTTGATTTTTAATTTACGTCATAAAGCACCGAGTCGACACTTACTAAAATCGAATTTCCAAAAAATCGTGTAAAAGTTGTACCGCCACAACGCGAAGGCATTTCCACTATATTTATTAATCGATTTAATTGTGGAAAATACTAACAAATATATAGTATAATTTATTATTGTCTGATTTAATTTTAGTTGGAAGTTAATGAAAATTGACTAGCCTTATTTTTTTGGGGGGCTCCATTCATCTTGACTATATAAGTAGGAGCTTAGCTACTCCAAGTCAGATAAAAGAAAAGTTTTATACCGGGGCTTTCGACAACTCTGAGCAACTAAAAACCAAGCCTTTTGATGTGCCTCCCCGACCTCTTCCACTAGAAAGAACTTTTTTTCTTGAAGCTTTTTGCCGGTAGTGAAAAAAACTCAGTTTATCCATCTTTAAAAAATGATAGAGAAAAAGATAACTAGAATAATGTTTTTCATCTTCGTCTACTATAACCTTCAAGGAATATGCGAAAGGCTGAACAAATGATAAGACAATGCATCTTTGCGTCTTCTCGTCGGGATCTATATAGGGATCAAATGCATTATAACTCCTTCTATGAAGCGCTCTCAAGCTTAGGTGACTCGAAGCTTTGAATGACTCCTGCCTAGCTTTCTTTCAGGAATTAGAGTATTCTACTTGTAGATTTAAATCTTGCTCTAAGTACCTTTACCCTTCTCTAAGAAGCCATATGAGAAATGATCCCTTTCTTCTATTGTTTCCTCCTTACGCTTCTAGCATACAACCAGCCTCAAGTTTTCTTTATGTTACTTCCTACGGTTATATCCTCTTTGATATGTCCTTAAGGTATGGGGTAGTAAGTAAAGTATTCCTTTCAATTGTTGTAAATGAATAGGACATAGCACGTCATTGTCATGATCAAAATATTAGAATGACTAAAATTATCAATTGAATGAAAATGATACAATTTAAATAAATCCCGAACATGTTCTTGAATAGAATAAAAATGATTCAATTTAAAATAAATTTACCAACTTAAATAATACAACTTAGTTAAATTATATAAAAAAATCATAAAAAATAACAATCTTTTTTCATTCGAAATCTTACTAAAAACGAATATGGTTAGTGCTAGTAACTTGCTATCACCTTTTGTTTAGTGCTAATAACTTTCTTGATAAAGATTTAACTTGTGAGATCGATGAGGATCTTTAAAGGGTTGAGGTAAAAAAACGAAAATTACATTGTTAAACATATTTATAATTTTTTTTCCTCCAAATAAAACACAAAATACTTATTTAAAAACATCTTTGTGACTAGTAAAAAAATATTTTAATTACACTTCAAAGCGCCGCAAACAACTATATAATAGACCACGTGAGTTTTTTCGACCGTATAATAGTTCCACCAACCGTTCAAATGCTCAAACGAACATAACTCTGTTCGTTCTCATGTTACCCCAGGCATGTTCGAAAGACTTTAAACCCACTGAACGAGCGAAAGTATGAAATGAACCCAATATGGCAAAGGTAAGTTCACTATGATTGCGACAAAAATCATAGAACGTGGTCATTTGGTTTCCCACTGTACTTGAACATGATCGCAATGATCGCGTTGGGACATGTGGCACCCATTATGTCCGTTTATCGATAAGTAGTTATTTATTTTTGCCAAACATGATAGAGAAGAGGGGGTCACCATCTTGTTTGATTGGTTGAGGGATAGATATGTAGTTAATTTTTATTTAGTATAAGAAGTAAAGATGTTAATTTGTAGGGTAGATTAGAAAGAGTAGATTTGATGAAAGAGATTATTGTTAGGTTAATAATGTTGAATAGAGAAAGGGAAAAATGATGGATGAAAGATGCGGGGGTGAGAGAGTGAGTGGCGTTAATATAATGATCACATGTCCACTGCAGAATCACAATCACAATCACCAGCACCAGCATAAGAGAATAAGAGGGGGGTTTAGGCCTTAGGGCAGTTGAATTGAGTTGATTTGATCTGATGTTCAGATGGTGTGGATGGCGGAGTAATTTATTGTAAATTGTAATCGCTGATGCTGTTGACCGACTTCCTCTTCTCAAATGCCGGAGTGAATCGAAGCTGCTGCTGCTGCTGTTATGTACTCCTCCTCCACCACCACCACCACCACCACCACCACCACCACCACCACCAGGTACGTAAACCGCACCCTCCTTGTCTACATACAAATCAATCACCAACAACTAAATCTCTCCATCTCTTTGATTTGATTAGATTAGATTTGATTTGCTTATATGCTTGAACCCACCCCAGCCCTAGTTGACTCAGATCGATCGATCGATCGATCGACCGATCTATCTATCTATCTATCTATCTATCTATCTATCTATCTATCTATCTATCTATCTCCTCCAAATCTCCATTCTCATTCTCTGCCTTCCCCAAACACACTACTAATCATATCATATCATATCATTCTGCTTCCTGCTTCTTTTCTTTCCCTTACTTATTAGATCTATACAGCTAACTATGCGCTTGCTTAATCACAATACCTAAATCTTCCCCCTTTATGTTATGTCTTATGTTTTCTTATACATATATAAACAAAACAATTAATGATGATGATGATGATGATACTACTACGTATTATACAACATTGACATTGCATCAACTTCCAGTCTTGTATTCTCCAATGGAAACCTAAACTGATTTACGCTACCATTTAAACAAGCCTCCTCCTAGCTAGCTAATGCAATGTAATGAACCCAAAGGGTAAACTCCATTTTCACCGCTTAGTAAGTTGTTGTGAGCTTGTGATTGCTGATTGATTTTTTGTCATATTTATGCTGAACGTTCAGCGCCCTATTATATTTCATTTCATTTCAGCTAAAAATGGGTATTTTTGATTGATTCAAGGGGGCGTCTAAAATCACCATGGTCACGTAGGAAAAGAAAACACCCGCTTACTCCTCAGCAGTGGAGAAGCTTGTTTACACCAGATGGAAAGATTCTAGATGGTGTTAAGTTTCTTAAAAAAGTCCGCAGTGGGGTATGCCCCGCTTTCATGTGGTTTTAACTTGATTCAAAATTTAATTCTCCTTTGTTCCTGATAAATATATTTACCAATTGTTGTTTGTACCTTTGTAGGGAGTTGATGCAAGTATCAGGGCAGAGGTTTGGCCTTTCTTACTTGGAGTGTAAGTTTTGATTTCTGAGTATGTAGTTCCTAAATTGCATATGGATAGAAACAAGAGAAGAAATGACCTCCTTCCTCTTTTACAGTTATGAGTTGAATAGTTGCAAAGAAGACAGAGATAAATTAACAACTCAGGGAGGTATGCATGCATGTTTCTACCCATCATTGGCTACTTGTTTGTTAAACTTGTTTCTGTATGATATGTGTTGCAGAAAGAATTACGAAATGTTGCGGAGCCAGTGCAGGAAGCTTTTCAGGTGCAACACGGGCAGCAAGAGGGAGAGTGATGCATTCATGGACTCTGCAGATTCAGAGGATGTTGTGAGTGCTAGGGAGTCCCTTTCTAGTGAGGAAATAAACTCAGATGATCCCACCATAGTGTTGGAAGAAGATGTTGGTGGTTCAACAAGATTCGTAGATCCAAACATTTCTGACTCCGAGTCCACAGACTCAGATTCTTCACAGGATGCTGAAGTAAGCCAAAGCTTCCCCTTCCCCTCCTCACAGGATAACAAGGACGAAAACGAAGAAGAGTCAACTGAAGAACTCCAGTCAAAGCTTCGATTAACGGAGGATTTCTCGACTTGGCAGCGGATCATCCGGCTTGATGCCGTCCGTGCCAATGGAGATTGGATCCCATACTCCAAAGCTCAGGCGGAAGTTTCTAAGGAGCGCGCCTTGCGTTCTGCGGAGGCCGTTGGGTTAAAGGATTACGAGCATCTGGAAGCATGCAGGGTCTTCCATGCGTCACGGCTGGTTGCGATTCTTGAGGCTTACGCGCTGCATGATCCTGAAATCGGCTACTGCCAGGGATGAGTGATTTGCTGTCTCCGATAATCGCCGTGATGACGGAGGACCATGAAGCGTTTTGGTGTTTTGTGGGTTTCATGAGAAAGGCACGGCACAACTTCAGGCTTGACGAGACAGGGATCAGGAGGCAGCTGAGCAGGGTGTCGAAGATCATAAAGTGTAAAGACTCCCATTTGTATAAGCACCTGGAGAAGGTGCAGGCGGAAGATTGCTTCTTCGTGTACAGGATGGTGGTGGTGCTGTTTAGGAGAGAGTTGAGTTTCGAACAGACGATATGCATGTGGGAGGTGATGTGGGCAGATCAGGTGGCAATCAGAGCGGGAATGGGGAAGTCGGCATGGAACAGGATAAGGCAGAGGGCCCCGCCGACAGAGGACCTGCTGCTGTATGCAATAGCAGCATCGGTGCTGCAGAGGAGAAAGCAGATAATAGAGAAGTACAGCAGCATGGACGAGATAGTAAGGGAATGCAATAACATGACAGGACAGCTGGATGTGTGGAAGCTCTTAGATGACGCCCATGACTTGGTCGTTTCCCTTCATGACAAGATATCATGATTCGATTCGCATCACATCTTTTCATTATTAACTCATGCTCCTGTGCTTGCAGCGCGAGTATTTTTATCTACCTTTTCTCTTTTTGGTGGGATGGAGAGAGACGATATGATATGATATGATTATTGTAGCTTCTTACAAACACATATTTCCATAACAAGATTAAGAATGAATCAAGAAACCTAAATTGAATGTCATCATCATGTTTGTTGCATCACACAAGTTGGATTATGGGACATTGTATAATGGTTTTTATCCTATCACCTGATGAAAACCTTGAGGATAATTACAAATCAAATGGTCATATATCTTGTTACAATAACAATAGTAATTCCTAACCATTGCATCAAACAGCTATCAATGTCCGTATGAAGTTTGGTTGAAAAATATATTCCGGTGAAGTAGTTGGTAGGTATGTCTAGTGAACATAATTACACACATTATAAGGTTAGGATTTGATCCTTTGACCTTCCCGTTCAATTTTTGAGAAAAGACAACTAAAATTATTGGTCCTTAATTTATCACACATATTCACAATTAAATTAACATCTATTTGTAATTATTAAAGCTTATAAATGAATATCAAGGCATTGAATGATCTACCTATCTATCTTTTGTGCAGGATCGATCAAATCAAGTAATATTCAACATGAAGAGTGGAGGTTGTTGTCGAATGAACATCAAACATGCTTGCTTAAGATGCTTTTCTGGGTTTTCTATTAGTGTAACGCATTTCTTCCCGACCGTTAATTCTAGAGTCGGATTATTGGACGTCAATGAAGAATTATGTTTCTTGTTCTGAATTAAAACTGTATTGATGAATTACAAAAGAAAACACCATCAAGTTGCCTGACAACTAATAAACAATATCAGTACCAGTTTAGCAGTCATACATCATCACAATACAGTAAATAGATTTTAATAGAGGTCTAGGGACTCAAGCACCCTGCGAGCTTGGATGTGAAGAGCCATGAGCCGTTGATCAGGATCAAGAGTTGAACCAATTGACTTGCAGCCCATATCAAAGATGCTGATTTCTCACCCAGTAGACGCCTTACATCATCATGTATGCCTGCCATGGGTGCTCCTTCCCTCCCATTTACATGTCCAATTACAAGCAACAAGAACTCTCCACATTTCATCCTGGTCATACCAACAGCTTTATTATAATATTTAATGCATTATATATGTCACGTGTCTTTCTATGTCACTACCTCACTTCACTTTTACATAATAAAGTAGCAGCTGTCTCTAGTTTACAAACAATGCTATCAATTGCAACAAAGAATATTGCTGACAAACAAAACATGATATGCCAACTCATTTATCAAGCTCAAACAAAATTGGGATGTGCAATCCGTATTGAAATTCCTTTATGTGGTTAATGACATAAGAGGATAAAGATCAATGGTTGGTACAACTCTTACACGTCTAGAAGCAACATAACAAAAGGCAGAGAGAAATACTTGCTACCAAAAATGTCGCATAGCCATCCTCTAATCAACGGTTATTTTACACCATATGTAAAGATACAGGAGCCAAACATGTATAGTCATTCTCTAATCAATAGTTATTCGACGTCTGGCTTTGCCTTTGACTACATAGGTTTAAGGTGACTCTCAAAAGGCTGATATTACCTACACTGAAACCTTCTCACAGGTGTTCAAATTGACTACTACTCGGTACCTATTTCTATTGCTACCAAATCTCACGTAGAGATTAAATGTTAACTTGCCCTAACCATTAACTCAACTAGTGGTCCATGGCAGGCCACGTCATTACTGTAAGTTAGAGTTACAGTGGTAAAACTTGTGGTCCACAATGAACGTTAATATTTTTTAATATAGCAAGACTATACTCGAATTAAAGATATTAAAACGATCTATTTAATGGTGTAATTTGTATAAAAAATTACATCATACAAAAAAGTTAAGGTTTTAGAAAAAGAGTGAAGTTTTTTTAAAGAGAGGGAATTTTTTAAAATGAGAGGGAAAAGGTGATGAGAAGCCACTTATTAGCCCTTGGATCATATTTCAATGGATAAATACCATCACCTCCTCATCGATCACCCCCTCCTCATAAGTCACCCCACCTCATCCAATGAATGATCAAAGAGTTGGACAACAATAGTTAGATGGTTACTATAATTTGTAACATTTCCTAATTATTCAATGGTTCACATTTAATTATTTAGCGGTTCACATCGACCACCCCTCATAAACCCATTATCCACATGTGTTGCAAATATTACATGGTGTGAAACTTCTTAATTCTAAACTAGTTCTGAAGCTACAAAAATCTTTATATATTCTAAATTATTATGGCCACTTCTTTTGTATATGTTGTCGTTTATGTTGATCTTTTACTTGCATGTAACAATAAGGAAGAAATGGCAGCCTTGAAAACTTTCATACACTCATCATTTAAGATCAAATAACCTAGGTATCTCGATTATCTTTTGGGTAACGTATTTTGCATAAGCTACCCAAATTAATAAATTATGACACAAGAAACTCATTTTTGATTTGTTGAATGAGTTGGGCATATCTAAAGTGAGCAGTACACGTTGTCCTCTTCCTGTTCATCTTCTATTATCAGCTAAAAAGGAAACTTTTGAAAAACCCAATTAAATACAATTGGAAAGTTGAGTTACATGATACGCACTAGATCTGACTTGCCTTTTGCAGTTAAATTTATTCAAGACCTACAGGTTCCTCAAAGGAAGAAAGCAGTTCATACTCTTTTTTATGTATGAGGAACTCAAAGAATGTTAGAAATTAATCTTGATGTTCAAGGGTGTATATGGGTAAACCAAGAAAGATAAGGGTGGATTTAGTTAGCATGTAGAATATGTTAGTCAAAGTAAATATTATGAAAGTATTAAATGTTTTGGCTATGAATAGGTTGTCATCCGGCTGTGTTTGAGTTGTGATTTCATAATAATTAAGGTTAAAAGTAGTATAAAAGAGGGTCATTGTATAGAGTTTAAGGTGTGATCTTTTGTTCTTCATATTAATAAAAAGAGTCGTGGTAGTTCCCACAGAATACCGACTATTATCTTTGTTTTCTGGGCCAATATTCTAACACACCCTAGCAATAGTTCCTTAATAGCAACTCCCATATCACCTTAGAAGCTTACTATGACTCCGACTAGGCTATAAGAATATTAAACTAAATATAGTTTGTGTCATTTGTATCATTAGTAGAAAGTCATATTTAGAGTCTTATTTGAGTCTTATTTGTATTTATATAGAGTCAAGGGGTAAGTATGTACAAACCCAAAGCAGAAAACTATAACGTTGGCATGTAGGATATAAAGCATGAAAGGAAGATTAGGAAGCACATCGACACCAACAGGTGAACAAGGGAACATATCACTCCAATGTCCTAAATTAACCGAGTCAAACTACACCTCATGGCCCTGGGCATTATTAATGGAAACAATCTTGAAGGTTTATGTTCTTTGGGAAACAATTGATGCCAAAGGATTCATAGATGAAAATCAAGTGCATACAACTAAAGCAATGATCTTCCAAACACTACACAAATATATTAATGCAAGTTGCACAATGTGAAAATGCGAAAAAGAAGTTTGGGAATCAATTAAAGTTCGACGTCTTGGAGCAGACTTAGTTCAAAAGGCACGTCTACGAACCTTAGGAAGCGAGCTAGAGACATTAAAGATGAAAGAAAATGAAACCGTAAGTAACTTCGCTAGTAAGTTAAGCAGCATAAGAGTCAAATTCAAAAGCATCGGCACTTCCCTTAAAGATAAGATAATTTAGGGAGAATCCCAGCAATTGAAGAACGCCTCAAAAGTCATGATGAACTAGAAGAAAATCATCAAAGTAACTCCTAATGGCAAGTTCAAACAATCAAGACCGCGGTAGACGACGAGAGAGAAACTTTAACAAAGATGAGAGGACGTGGAAGAGGTATCGGTCGAAAAAACAGAAACAAAGAAGAACTAAGGTGTTACGAATGTGGTGGATTTGATCACTTTGCATACGAGTGCATGAAATGGAAGAACAAGGAAAGAGAGAAGCAACAAGAATTCAATCTCATTTATGATGATGATGAACCACCTTGTTGTAGAAAGCAAATTCAAGAAAGTTGAAGACCTTTAACTATATTTAGTTTAAGGGGGAGTATTAGAATATTAAACTAAATATAGTTTGGGTCATTTGTGTCATTAGTAGAAAGTCATATTTAGAGTCTTATTTTTTATTTGTATAGTCAAGGGGTATGTATGTACAAATCCAAGGTAGAAAATTATAGTGTCAGTATGTAGGGTATATAACATACCCCTGGTATAACAATTCATCTTCTTCATTTTTCTAGCCCTAATATACTAGACACTCTGCTTATAGTTATTCAATCCTAGTGGGAAACAACCCTGTCTCATGAAAATCAGAGAAGCAAATGATTCTGTTCTTCAGCACTGCTAGTCTACTAAAGCTAACATCACTGTTTTAGTAGAGTTACTTCAGAACTTGATGGCTCACATGTTGGTTTCAGCTCAAGATTACACACTCACAAACTATCTTTTCATTCATTTCAAAACATTAAATAGATTCACAAAACCAAAAGTCCATGCGTACGTGACCACTATCTAGAACATTATCTCCAAATTTCTGCATTCATCGCATGTTTTGACCCCCTAACATATAACCAAACAATAAAGTAAACGTATGCTTAAATAAAACCTAGTATTGACTCATACCCATTTGACCCGACTTTAAACCCGATCAAGATTAATCCCAACATTCACCCCTTAATCTTGATCTCGGTTCTTACTACTTGCTCGTTGATTGAACCACATAGGTTCGATTCTTGCTACTTGCTTTAAGAACTTATAGTTCTTATCTCTTGCTCTATCCTTGCTTGTTATCTTCTTGCTTGATTGAATCGATTCATCTTGCTCTTGCTCTTGCGACATGCCTCTTTCTTGCTATTTTCTTTGCTTTCATTCTCATAAACCTGCTCAAGAACACCCGATTTGAATTCCACTATCGACGTCGAAACCGAATCCGAAATCACCAAATTCTTCTCTTGCTTGTTGTCCTATTCGTGTAGTTGCTAACAATGTAATGAGGTGTGATTTGGTTATCATCTAACCCTCGAAATGGCGAAATGGCGAAATAGCTTATGTTGTTTTCTTCTTTCTTAATCTTTTTTATTTGCTTGCCCGTTTCCTTCTACTTCAATCGGTGACTTTAATTTTCAAATGCTAGCCGGCCTGCTTGCATTTAATTAATCCACCAGGATGCTAGGTTGCTCGCTTGTTTCATCGATGAACTCCAATTAAATTAACAACTAGCTTGCCCACTTCTCTATTTATTCCACGATAACTGCCTACCAAGTTTGACCAAATTCTTTCTTTTATTTATCGTCTTTCTTCTACCAACCTATCAGTTGCATGCTTTCATTCAATTGATCCTCAATCTTGATGTGCCTGCGACTTCGATTTTCTCTTTCAATTCGGTAGCAGTCTCATCTCTGCTCCTATTTGTCGTCTCGAAACCTTCTTTCTTCAATCATTGACGTCTCTAACCCTTCTTTCTTGCTTCTTGCAACTAGTTATATTTACCGAGGTTCCACTTTGTTCTTGCTTGCATCTTGTTTCAACAATGCTTCAACTTGCTATTGATTGATAGGAGTTCTGTGATCAATAACCCTTGTTGCTGCGTTCTTTTTGCTCTCCTCAGAGCCTGCTTCCCGCGACAGTAGCCAAGGCTGCCACCTTGCTTCTGGTGATATCTTTCTTCCAACTCTCAAACCAGCACACGTTTTTAAACCCTGCGCTCTGATACCAATTGTTGGTTTCAGGCACAAGATTACACACAAACTATCTTTTCATTCATTGCAAAACATTAAAAAACTCACAAAACCAAAAGTCCATGCATATGTGACCACTATCTAGCACATTATCTCCTAATTTTCTGCATTCATCCCATGTTTTGACCCACTAACATATAACCAAACAATAAAATAAACATATGCTTAAATAAAACCTAGTGTTGACTCATACCCATTTGACCAGACTTTAACCCGATCAAGATTAATCCCAACATCACAAGCTTACTAATAATTCTCTAAAATGTGATGAGGATTAACATCAATAAACAAAGCATATCAAATTAGATTGCCATTTTAGTCATGACAGGGTGCAGAAGGGTCTTATTCATTTTTCATATCAGCATTACAAAATAGCTTGCTAAGCTTTTTACAAAGAGTCTCGCGGTCAACAGCATCATCATTTGTTTTGCATGTTAGAGCTTTATATGCCTTCAGCTTGAGGGAGTGTTTGAGTATTGAAATATGTTACAACAAAATTTACATCAAGCTTGTTTACTGTATAGCTTTCCACGTTAAAGTCATTAGCTACCAATTTGTTACATAGTTAGATAATGGTGATGGCACAAACCTTAACCAGACAGAAATCAAAAGAACACTCAGAACTGTTTTGATCAAAACAGTTACATCAGTTAGTTAATGGTCATCCTTGTTTCGGGTCAAATTTACCTCCTCCTTTTGCTCCCGCTTAGGACTTTCCGACACATAATGTCTGAGCTTACTGTATTTGTAACATATGATGTAACTGTTATCCCGTTGAACTCTACCACCTCCTTGACCTCTCCCAGACCCCGGACCTCTACCCCGGCCACGTCCAAAGTCTTCTCCCTTTGAGCTCTCACAACCACAAAGTTCACATTTGTGCTCATTTTCTTTCCTTTTCCATCAATGTTTGCAAGTAACAACTTCCCATGCATATCACCTTCTTCAAGCTTCTTGATGTGTTCCTCAAAAGCTTTAAGTCTTCCAATGCTTTCCTGAAAGGACATGGTATTTATCTCCGCAAACTGTTCTATGAAGGCTACAATCACGACAAATTTTTCAGGTGCTTATCCAAGAAGTTGCTTTACAAGCTTCTTGTCTTCTATGGTATGCCCGAGGCTATTGAACTTCGAGACGGGTCACGGGTTAGCTTATTGTCCTTCATCTTTAATGCTTTAAACTCAGATTTAAGAGTACTAAGCCTTGCCTTCTTTACTTGTTGAGGTGTGAAGGCCTTTGGGCTTTTGGTTAGAGTTATGGGCATGGCCCATTGAAGCTACTTAAAACCCTAATGATCTCTATATATAGATTATGTCATTGTATTGTAATCTTGTCCCTTGAGCTTAATAAATTACCTAGTTGCAGAGAGTGGAGGTAGGTCATCTTGACCGAACCACTATAAATTCTCGTGTTCTTATTGCTTCCGTGTGCGTGCGTTTAACAATGTGTTTATTTTCGTTGCGTAAAGAAACCTAACAACTGGTATCAGAGCACCAGGCTCTTGATTACTGTTATTTTGCCGTCGCCGCCATCTAGGGTTTCTGCCGCCGCTATCACCTAGGGTTTCCGCCACCGCCGCGGCAATCGTCTAGGGTTGCCACCGCCATCGCAATCATCTAGGGTTGCCATCGTCGTCGCCGTAGTCGTCTGGGGTTCTGCGCTCGCCTAGGGTTTTTGGTTGGAAGTACCGGATCTGGTTCGTCTATCCTTTGTTGACTGTTTATCAACTGTTCAGCGTGCCTGTTTCGTTTGTTTTTCTCTGGTTTGCTATTATGGCTAAAGACGGAAAGACCGTGATCGAAAAGTTTAATGGCACTGATTTTGATTGGTTGAAAATGCAAATAGAGGCATTACTCTGTCAAAAGGATTTGAATATGGTACTGGAAAAGAAACCGAAGAGTATGGAGAAAGCTGAAGAAGCAGTTTGGAATTCCAAGGACAAGAACGCTAGAGCGGTTATTATGTTATCTTTAACGAAGAGCGTTGCTTTTAACATCATGAAAGAAACCACTACAAGTGGTATGATGTTGGCTCTGTCAAATATGTATGAAAAGCCGTCAACAACTAACAAGGTGTTCTTGATGAGGGAACTGTTCATGACGAGAATGAAAGAGGGAAGCTCAGTCACCTCCCATATTAATGATCTGAAATCTATTCTTGCCAGATTAGAATCAGGGTTGGAGCACAGGGGAGCTTCAACAGGTCCTTTGGGCCTCTGCAACTAGGGGATTTGGATTGAAATCTTAGCTTGTTCTTTGGAATTGAAGGCTTGGAGGATTTTTGTTACTTGAAGATTACCGATGACAGGGTTGTCTTGTACTTAGATGGCTAGCTGGAGTATTCGCAAGGCCTTCAAGTGCGTTGAGGTGTGAAGGCCTTTGGGCTTTTGGTTAGAGTTATGGGTCTGGCCCATTGAAGCTACTTAAAACCCTAATTATCTCTATATATAGATTATGTCATTGTATTGTAATCTTGTCCCTTGAGCTTAATAAAATACCTAGTTGCAAAGAGTGGACGTAGGTCATCTTGACCGAACCAGTATAAATTCTCTTGTTCTTATTGCTTTCGTGTGCGTGCGTTTAACAGTGTGTTTATTTCCGATGTGTAACGATACCTAACATTACTCGTTCCACACCAATATATCGGTGTGCGGTGCAACCCAGATTTGTTTAGCATTGGTGTGGTGTGACACATGGAGAAGAATATCCTCGAGAATCGCCTGAAACAACAGTACTACCGCCATGTCATTCTTTTTTTCTCCAACTTGTTTTCCCTCTCTTGGTTCAATCGCTTCAAGTATCCCATGGACTCGGAATATTGCTTTGATCCTTATTACCCAAGTGTTGTAGTTTGTGGCGTTCAACAATGGACACTACAAAGAAGACATGTTGCTTTCTTTAACAATGATTAACGCCTGATTGTTCTATTGCTCTGCTATTGATATGATCGGTTTTGTCTGCTACACGTTAAAGGAATTCCTGGGTTTATCCTATGCGTACAAACGTTGCATTGCCTGGGTTTTGAACAGCCCTCTAATTGATGCACCACATGCCAAAAGGATGATGATCAAAAACTCCTGCACCTGCTTTCTGCCTTCTGAATGTTGCTGCTACGCCTGCTCTTTGATCTTTTCTTGAAGCAACTAGTAAACTGTTGTTGATCGCCAACCTACAGATCACTACCACCTGCCTTGTCCAGCCCTTGATCGTTAGAAAAACACGAGCCTGTTGCCCTCTCCAACATTATTGCTAGACGACTCTTATACGAATGGATGGCACAAACCTTAACCAGATAGAAACCAAAAGAACACACAAAATTGTTTTGATCAAAACCTTTGATCGACTCTTTTTATTAAATAGAGAACTTGACACACATTACAAAGACATCACTTACCCTAATTATACTAAACCAACTTGCAGACCAAGTTACCCTACTTAGACTTAATTAGAAAACTAAACTAAGTAACTAAATCAAACTCAAACAATTAAATAAATAAATATACTTATTAATCCCTTTAAATATTAGATATCGAAAAGATTAGTCCAACAAATGGACTTGGTACCTTGGGTCGTGTACTCAGCATAGATGTTGAAGGCGCAAAGGTCAAGCCTTAGGCCTAGGCGCAAGGCGCTTAAAAAGCAAGAGCTTTCTTAAGTGATGCGCCTAGTATAAAAGTACCATGTTTAGGGGTTTTAGACATGTTTTACGCTTGTTTTGAGCTAGTTTAGGCTATATTAGGTTGATCTTAGAATTTGTTAAATAGTGCAAATGTTTTAGACCTATTCAGATGATTTTTTTGCCAAAACTTCACTTGAAAGTGAGCCTGAATGCCTGAAAAATAAGGCTTTTAAAGCAAGTTTGCACCTAAGGGACTAGGCAGCTAGGTGCGGGCCTTATGGGTTTTTGACAACAAAGTTACTCAGTATCATGAAGGATACGAATAGTTGATAGTTGTATACACTTGAGGTAGTGAGATAAATTACCATGGATGAAGATTACCAAATCTCACGTATTTCCATGTCTATTAGGCGGAGTTAATTTAGTTCTCAGTCAAATGATATAAAAGCATATATGTCATCATGTAAAATGTAAATCTTAGAGAGGGACAGAAAAAGGGGGTTTGTTTACAGCATAAGCCAGTGAAAAGGTTAATTGCAATCACAATTGAACCTGGGAGTTTAAAACTCTGGTTCATATTAAGGGAAGACGTAAAACATATATATAAAAAAATTGTTTTTCTAATATTGAACCTGATTTAATATATTTCCTAAATATTTTGAGCATAGAAACTATATTGATATGGATAATGTTTCCAAACTAAAGATAACCTATAAAAGTATTAAGACGATTTGTATTTAACTGCATTATAGGCCAAGTCATAACCTGCATCACTTCCATTTACATACTTTGATGTTGGTGTTGCACAATCAAGTAAGGGCATGGATTGCTTATAAAATGCTTATGATAATCATCTAAACATTATACATACTTTGATGTTGGTGTGGCACAATCAACTAAAGGCATGAATCTCTTATAAAATGCTTATGACAATCATCTAAGAGTTAGATGCATACCTCAAATTTTCATCTACTTGTTTGTCTCTTATAAGCAATGCAACTTCTTCAATGCCATTACACTGGTCAAAATCCTGATATAAGCAGTCATCCAGAAAGAGCGGTTAGATATAATCAGATGTATGAAGTGAATGGCTTTCTGACAAAATAAAAATGATAAAGCATCTGAATGAGAGACTCTTTCTTTATTACATTAGTACATAGAGTTTGGTTTGAGAGCCACCCCCTTGAGGCTATTTCTTATGGTGATGATTGCAATTTGCATATAAGAAAAAGAAAAAAGAAAAAAAAACATACCATTTGATTAATGGATGAGTCCAGCATAATTGAGACAAGAGCATCTAAGCATGCCCCTTGCTCAAGTACTCCCCGTGTTGCTAATATGTTCATCAAAACCTAAATATGTAGAAAGGGGGAGTAAAAAAAAGCATGTGAGATGAACAGAGAGTGAGTGATTGCATTGGATAGATAGTAAAATGTAATGGTTGGTTGGTTGGTTGGTTGGTGGTTGGTTGGTTGGTTGGTTGGTGGGATGACCTGAACGGCGTTGCAGTGATGGGCGAGAAGCATGCTGTCCTTGTGGAGCAAGCAACATCCTTCCAAAACTCTTAGCGCGAGAGAAACTTCAGCATCGGTTGAGGGGCTTTTTAAGATCAAGGGTTGAACGCTGAAAATGTGGTCGAGATTGTGACAATGTGGTCCTCAAAGTCGCGTAAAGAGTGTTGAAAGAGAACAGGTACGACTAAGAAGAATAAAGGTGCAATTGAGGTAGCGAGAAAAGAGAGAAAAGTGAAGTGGAAGTGAAAGGGAAAAATAAACTCGTGATACCTTGGAGACGGGGAATGGACTGCGTGTGAGAGAAGAGGGCGATGGTGGAATCAGATCGGGCGAGGGATCGAAGAAAGTTGAGGATGTTGCGAAGGCCGCGTAGTCGTAGAAATGAGAAATCGGACGTCGCATCACGGAGTCCGGTGCGTAGCGCCAGCGTCACCTCTCTGTACACCCTCTCATCCTCCAACGACCGCACCACTTCACTCACCACCTCAGCCCGACCCCTTGATTCACTGGATTCACTGGATTCACTTGATTCCTCCTCCTTCTCTTTTTCCCCATTCCAAAACGCCTTCTTTAGGTGCATCTTTCCTCCTCCACCTCTCTCTCTCTCTCTCTCTCAAATTACAATTATTATTCTTCGTATTATTAACCAATTACTATTTTCTATATTCGCAAAGCAACTAACCTTATTTGGATGAGGACCTTTCAAATCAAATACATTAAAAGGTCAATCCAGCACTTAAGCATGTCATCTTAAAAAAATTCAAAATTGATACTTCCGACTATAAATATTATACAAATGTATAACTATATATTGTAATAACAAAAAAAGTCGACAAATTTCAGTTTTCAACCTGTGAAACAACCCATTTAACTTGTTTTTTTAAACAGAAATAACAAACCAAAACTGCATGAAGAGGTTCGAACGATGTATGACTTATCATCATCCGGTATACACATACGACGAGATCAACAACTTCTACAACACTTTATATGTTTCATACAACACACAAACAAACATCAAGTATAAAACAAGATAGGTTCATCATATGCTTGATCTTATACTTGATCTTATACTTTGATCTCAATCGGGTCCCTGTAGAACACCCCGTAGAACTGATACTTGATCTTATACTTTGACCTCAATCGGGTCCTCAGAGCCAAACACTGCTCCTTACGAGCCAATTTGAGGAGATTGGGGCCTTCTCTCATGATGGCTGCACCACCTGTAGGCATCTCGAAGATCTACTCCTTTGGTGACTCCCATGTGATGACGTATGTGACATCCATCACCTTAAGGTCCGTCAAACAACATAATTAACCATCGAATTATTCTTAATTATTCTTCCTCTTCTTCATGAACTCCTGTTATAAAATCATGTTTGCTTTATTACCCTTGTGCCTGTACTTCCTTCGTGAACGTGTGTTAAACCTAAACCTTTTATAAATTTCATCATCATTATCACCAAATATATCATTTTTAATTATAACATTTGTCATTAATAAAACCATTTTAAGTCATCAATTACCATTAAACACACTTTTACCATTAAAATAACAAGCACCTTTAAAGTCGTTTTCAACCGAAACAAACTTTGGGAACTCGGGGGCTAAGTGTAGGGACTAAAATTGACATTTTGCAAACTTGGGATGGGTATAAAAACCCCATTCCCAGCCATTTTCTTCATCTTCTTCACTTCTCCATTTTCTTCTTCACCACCTATCTTCTTCACTTTTGCACCAAAAACGCTCCATTTGGTCTCATTTTCTTCGTGGCTTCGTCTACAACCTAGTCTACTCCATCCTTGCAGGTAGACGATCTTGGTTATCCATTTCTTGCTCGTTTTACTGCTGTCCATTTCTAGGGTTTCGAGTGTTCGGGTCAACCCGAACACAAGAGGTCGTGTGGGTGTGTGTGTGATGACTTTTTGCGTGTGCTCTTGTTTGTGTGTGTTTGTTGTGTGATTCTGGAAGTCCTTGTTATGTAAAACCCGTGCTCGGGGCAGCCGAAGGCTGCTCTACACTTCGGCAATCGCAAACCTGCAGTTTAGGCGACTGGGTCTAACATGCGACTGAGCCATGCGACTGGGTGAGTCGTGCGACTGAGTCATGCGACTGTGTCATTCGGGCGACTGAGTCGTGCGACTGGGAATGTCATGCGACTGAGTCGTGCGATCAATTCTTGTGTGCAATTGAGTCAATACGAATGAATGTGGTGTGCGATTGAGTCCATGCGGATGAATGTGGTGTGCGATTGAGTCCTACGACCGAATGAATGCATGCGGATGTGCGTGTATCGCACGACTGAAGGCCAATCGTACGAATGAAGGTTCAGTTGTACGAATGAAGCTGATTCGTACGAATGAAGGTTGATTCGTGTGTATGGAGGTTAAGTCGTGCGATTGGGTGTTGTGTGGTACGACTGAATGCCAGTCGTACGAATGAAGGTTCAATCGTGCCAATGAAGCTGATTTGTACGATTGAAGGTTGATTCGTACGAATGGTGTGTTGAGTCGAGCGTCTGGTCCTGTTGTGTGACTGATGATGCATGTATGTGTGAATTCCATTCCTGAATGTCTTGTGATGATAAGGTAACATCAGTAAAAGTGTCATTGCTTGACCACAAAGATTAAAGTCAACGTTATCAACACACATACCAATTCAATTTAAATCAACCTAACATTTTACAATTATCGATAACCCATTTGGGACTATAAATATTTAACAAGTACTATCTTTTATAACAATGGGATCTTTATACGGATGTCATTAGCAATGACGACTACTCTTAGTACTTGGATCTACATAAGATCTGATACGTGTGACCGCTTGTGTGTGTGCTACCCACGACCGAACCGATACAACCAAACCGACCAAACATTATTATATGCTTTATACATATCATTTATGCTAACAATAACTGATAATAGGTGTTTGACTGTTCATTGCATACAACTGTGGGAACCTTGATCATTCATACTTACCACTTAACATGTGAGTTTCGTGGCCCCTTTTTATGCTTATACTACTTTACAAACATTTACAAACATGGGGGAAAAGTATGCTCACCTATTTTCATGTTGTACAACATACATACAATTTACATACTTGGAATCAACGTGCTACTATTTTATGGGTACTTATCTGATACATGCTTGAGTCTGCTTTGTGGTTTTTTCTTACAACCATTTAATTCCAGTGTGGGAACCGACGGATAGGTATTGGTAGTACTACTTGGGTTAACACCCCCACCCTCGTGTTGGTATACTAGTTAGTACTAACAGATGCCAGGAACGGGCCTTGGGTGAATATATTTCGACAAGATTCTTTGTGTACGTCGTTAGGTTTGGTTGTAAAGCTCTTGTCATGTGATTTTGCTTACGTATAACTGTATGCACGGTATTCTGCAACAACTTTATACAGCATCAACACTTACTTACATTTAAACCTGCGAGTTCACCAACAATTTTGTTGACCATTTTGAGCATATCTTTTCAGGTGATCACGCTAGCTGAAGATCTAGGTGTGCTACCTTAGTGGAGACCCTAGGATGCATTTTTAGGCTAAACTTGTCATTTTGAAAACTCTTGATGTAGTCTGTTTTAAATCAACAATTACTCTTTCGTTACTTGTTCCCGGGTTGTGGGAAAAATACATTACAATGTTGATTTCCGTATTTGTGTGATCATTTGGTTGCGTATGCTTATGGCTATGTTGTTGTGAACATTGACTATACACGACACAAGTCCGCTTGTTGTCAGGTGTCGTCATGACACGCTTGTTATCATTTATTATATTGCATCTCTATCGCTTACCATGTGTTATGACGATTCCCGTCTCGTTACGCCCCCGTGTTTCCGCTCTTAGCGGGGGTGTGACAACGTAGAACTCCTCCACCTGGGCTTTGCGGAGGAGCCCGCCGGTGCTGCCGGCGAAGATCGGAGATGGGGTGTTGGGGTCGAGCTCCGGCGGGGTGAATCCCACGGGGGCTTCTTTTGGGGGTGCCGGAGTTGGTGCGTCGGCGGTGGTGGCTTTGATGGTGAAGGGGCGGTGGGGGAGCTTGACGGTGGTGGTGGTGGTGGTGGTAAGTTGTTTGAATGGGGAGATGGGGTTGGAGAGAGGTGGGGTGAAGAGGGATGCTTAAGTAGTCATAGCCATTAAAGATGGAGGAAGATGGTGAAGTGGTGTTTGTGAGAATGAATTCAATGAATGTAATGAGGGGAGGTGGATGATTATGTGGAGGTGGGCGAGCAGGCGACGGTGGGCGAGGTGGCAACGGTGGTGAGGTGGTTGTGAAGGGGAGTGGGGGAGGTGGGTATGTGGGGAATGAAGATGAAGGTGGGTATGTTAGGGCTCATTCAGAAGAGAAGAGGTTAGAAGAGGTTGTGAAGACATTGTTCCACCTCTTCTCCATGTAGAGGTGAGGAAGACGTTTTTTTAATGAAAAGTCTTCCAGAAAACAAACAGTCTGCGAAGTAAAAACCTCTTCCCACATCTGCGAGCGCACAGATGAAGAGGTGGAGAGGAGGTTTTTTCAAAAAACAAACACCCTCTAAGTAATATAAAGACGGTTATGGAAAACTTACTCATACTCCACTAAAACATTATCCCATGAACAATCTCTTCTCATTCCATGTGTTTGTGCTTTATGTAAGCTTTATAACCACCCTTAGTGCCTATAATATCAATTGACTAATAAATCTCAACTATAATTAATTCAAGCATATTAATAGAATTCCAAGGCCCATATTTTGCAAAAGTTTCAACCCCCCGCCCACAGGCCAGTCAGTTTTAAAAACATCTAAAGAACGACCATCTAACTAACCTATTTACGTCAAACCCAAAAAAACAATGCACAGACCATTATGTTCTTTAATTCAATCCTATATTAATAACTTACATCATTACTCCCAACCTGGACAAAGTGGTGCCTGAAAATAATGCAACGACCATTAGGACCTTTTCTAAACTTAAAAGAACAATCCAGTAAAAAATAATTTAGAGTCTTTACCAAAGCAAATAAAGAAGTGACAAACACTAGGTTGTAGTTCTATTCCTCCTATATTAGGTTTCCTTCATCATCTTCCAACTTATCAGTATTAGAGTTGCCTACTTCAATGTCATCTGGGAGTTTTCATATAATTCACTACTATACAATAAGAGATCATATACTCATATTGGTACCTTTAATAGGAGAATAAGACTTTTACAATATATAGTTAGTTAAACTATTGACATTATACCTAACCTATGACTTTATACAACTATAAAGGTTGGGTCATTCCAAGTGTATCATGTTAGTTTTTGGCTTAAAAGAAAGTTAACATATGAAAAGTAAAGTATTAAAGCATGAATTAATGGGTAAAACAAAATAAGGAAAAACAAGATACTAGATTGAGTGATGAGTTGAAAGTCAGCTTCGAGTGGATATGAATAGTTATCTTCTTTAAAGATCACCCTTAACTTGATACAATTTCTTATGATTTTATTCTTCTTACAACAACAACCAGGAAACCCCAATTTCAGTGGCGCCATTGATTTGGAAATGAAAACATGGTGTCTTTGTACAACAATGATTATGAATGAAAGAAAAAATGGTGCTTGTATACGTGTGTGTGTGTGTATATATATATATATGTGTGTGTGTATATATATATATAGGGTAAAGTTCTAATGAGAACCCTTAGTTTTTATGAGAACTCCTTAACTTTATTTGATCCATTGATTTGTTTGAGATAGATGAGATCATGCATGTGTCAATTTGATTTTATTAATAGAAAAGGACAATTTGGTCAATTAAACAACTTCAAAAAAATCAGGTTGAATATGGTGGTGACAAGTGTCACTACCTAAGCTTCTCTCTCCTTATATATATATATATATATTAAAATAACATTACACCCATTTGTTTTTATATATTCATAACTTTTTTATACTATATTGTTTTTTTATAAAAATTACACCATTAAATTCGTATTCTTTTTCTCTTTAATTTCTATATAGTCTCAATAATTTTTGTATGCTATAGTTAAGATGTCTGCAGTTACATCACTATAACTAGCATTTACAACACATAAAAACCACTTAAAACACCTAAAACCATTTTACAATACCTAAACTACATGTTACACTAGTATAACGAAACTACATCATGATAGTCAAACAAAAATACAATTAGTAAGCTAAGAACATATACACTAACAATATAACAATAAGTAGCATGATATCTCATAATATTTATAGTTAATTACATCATGTTTATTTGAATAACAAAAAAATTTCACTAAACAATTAGGTGTAAAACACCAAGTAAACTATGAAAAACCTAATATTAACCAACATTACACGAATATAAACCAATGTAAATTGATGTAAATCAATATTAATTAATATAAAGCAATCTGTAAGACAAATATAAAGTGATGCAACATACTACTACGTTAATATAATTAAGTGTAACACCACTGTAAGAACCTAAAACCATTTAAAACACCTAAAACCATTTTACAACACCTAAAGTACATCTTTCGCAAGTATAACGAAACTACATCACAATTAATAAGCTAAGAACATATGCACTATAGCCAAACTAAAATACAATTAGTAAGCTAAGAACATATGCACTAACAACATAACAATAAATAGCATAACAGCTCATAAAATTTATAGTCAATTACATCATATTTATTTGAATAACAAAAACATTTACTAAACAATTATATGTAAAACATCAAGTAAACTATGGAAAACCTAATATTAACCAATATTACACGAATGTAAACCAATGTAAACTTATGTAAATCAATATAAAGCAATCTGTAAAACAAATATAAAATGATGCAACTTACTATTACGTTAATATAAATAAGTGTAACACCACTGTAAGAACCTAAAACCATTTAAAACACCTAAAACCATTTTACAACACCTAAACGATATCTTTCTCAAGTATAACAAAACTACATCACAATTAGTAAGCTAAGAACATATGCACTAACAACATAACAATTAGTAAACAAGTATATGTAAAACATCAAGCTACTCTATGAAAAACCCAATATTACACCAACATTACACCAAGGTAAACCAATGTAAACTGATGTAAACCAATAATAAATAATATGCATCAATCTGTAAAACAAATATAAACTTATGAAACTTACTGATCTGTTAATATAAATAAGTGTAGCACCACTGTAAGAAGGTATAACATAAATGTATGCATGTATGCATGTATGCATGTATGCATGTATGCATGTATGCATGTATGCATGTATGCATGTATGCATGTATGCATGTATGCATGTATGCATGTATGCATGTATGCATGTATGCATGTATGCATGTATGCATGTATGCATGTATGCATGTATGCATGTATGCATGTATGCATGTATGCATGTATGCATGTATGCATGTATGCATGTATGTATGTATGTATGTATAGAATAAAAAGAAAAGGTTCCACCGAGACTTGAACTCGGGTTACTAGATTCAGAGTCCAATGTCCTAACCACTAGACCATAGAACCAAACACTGAGTAGTAAATTTAAAAAAAAACTATTTATCCGGAAGAGGATTGTCCAATATGTGAGCTTGTAAGTAAGGAAGATGGCTTTGGCATTGGTGTTGGGATTTGATTTCTTCGATCAGAAACAAAGACAACAGGTAGGAAGGAAGGAAGAAGAGGGCATTTGATATGATATGATTGATTTGATTTGATTTAGTGTCGTCACTCAGGTTAAGTTCCATTCTAACTTCAATCCATTCGTTGCAAATTCTAGGGTTTTTCTTTTCTCAACAAACCCAACCCCCAGATTCATTCCCTTCCGATGCAACTTTACTTTTCTGTTTCTTATTCTTCGTCCTAATTAATTCTTAAGTCAAAGAGATTATTACCTTTTTTTTATTCATCCATCAAATTCGATCATCATAGTGCTTAGTTCTAGTCATATCCACATTGACCTATTAATTCTGATTGGATGCTTCTACAGATGTGCCTGGTGATTCATGATTCCATCCTATTTTTCCAGTACAGTTAAGTTATTGCTTGCTTTCAACAATCATGTTATTAGTGTAATTGAATCACTTCTTTCTAATGCAATCTGTTGTGACAAGTGAATATAACAAGTTGAAATACTCCAATTTGAGCTGCAACATGTCTTACTCTGATGCTGCTACTCTTGATCCTTTTCCAATTGACAAGATAGTACACTACCCGTTACCTGGTTTTGCTGCTCCAGCTTCACTTAATTTTAGTCCTGATGATAATCTTGTATCTTACTTGTTTAGCCCTGATCAAACATTGAACAGAAAAGTCTTCCTCTTTGATCTCACAACTTGTAAGCAACAACTGTTTTTTAGTCCTCCTGATGGTGGGCTTGATGAAGATAATTTATCCGAGGAAGACAAGTTTAGGAGGGAAATATTACGAGAGCATGGTTTGGGACTCACGCACTATGAATGTGTCAAAACAAGCTCCAACCGCACCACAATTATGGTTCCTTTGCCCACCGGGGTGCGTATACTAGTCTGTTATAACATGAGTAAATTATGTCAATTTATAACTTTGTTTTCTTTTTTTTTCATTTATCATTTTGCATAGATATATTTCATGGATCATTCTTTACAACCGCAACTTAAGCTTCCCACTGGTTCATTTCCAATCATCGATCCACATATTTCTCCCGATGGTACTATGCTTGCTTATGTAAGAAACCACGAATTACATGCATTAGATCTTTTGTACAACAAGTCAAAACGATTGACTTCTGGCGCTAATGGGACTACCAAGGTTAGTTAACTTAGTTTTCCAGCATGGACAAAGTTATGTTATTAATATGATTTATCTAAAGTCCAAACAATGCTTTTGTACTCTATGCTTTCATTTGTACTATGCGTACGCATTTTGTTTTTACCTTGGAGCTCTTTATCTATGGTGCTTCTCATAAATGATCATGAAGTTAGGATGGGATTTTTTGATAGCTTTATAACAGGAGTTTTCAAAGGTGTCTAGATATGTGTGTTGAAACTTGAAAATGGTCATGGTGTTTGGTAGATTTTATTGGTTAAGGAATTAATTGATAAAAATTAGGATATTTATGTAATTTACTTCACCCTTTGATAATTTTTTTCCGTTTGCAACTACCCAGCCAGTATCAAATTTGAAATATAATAAGTTCGAAGTGGTTTTATGCTAAGAGTGGTGATGACAGGTAAATCTATGTGCAAATAAACAAGTAATTTGAAGGATATATGTGGTTCAACGTCAGATTTGTTCGCTTAACATGGGTGCCTTATTTCCTGACTGCATACTTATTAGACTTGATCTTTGTTAATTCGCGATGGAAATAAAAGTTTGATTTTTTGAATGGTTGAGACTTTTGAATGGGACAACTACTGTTTTGGAGGATATTTCAAGGTTTATTAATATGATTATGAGTCTTAATTTAATAGTTAATTGGTATTTAATTAACAGCTTGGAGTGTTTAGAATTATCTAGTTATTACTTTGATCTTATTGAATGTGTATCAAGTTGTCTAAGTCTTGGAAGGTAGGAGTTTGAGTTCTAAAATGATTTGATTTTGTTTAGCTTAAATAGGGGTATTGGGTTGATTATTGAATAATAAAAAAGTAGCGATCAGAATGGTTTGATCAATAATCGCATTCTGCTTCATCCTTTTATCAGTTTGCACATTACTACTTTTTTATTGAAGATTTCTAGGCTATTACTTTTTAAAATTGCAAGTCAAATGAACATGTCACTGACATTTTGTTGTTTATTACAAACGCATGCTGTTGCTGAGTACATAGCACAGGTGAGGTTCTTGCTGCATCAGCCCACTCATACATACAAGCACAATCACAAAATGTTTGTATACTTCAATGTGTGTAAATGTTGGCCTAAAGCCCTAGATACAATCAAGAACACCAAAAGATATGAAAATAAGAACAATCTGTTTAGCCCTTTTTTAAATACTAGAAAAACTTACCGAATACATTACCAAAACCCCCTATATATAGACCAAAAACTTTAAGCATAACTTAACCTACCAGCTAAATTACTTTCTAAAAAAACTTATCAAATAAAAGACTTTTTGTCATAAACTAAACATACCAACAAAACTTATAATTATAACTTTAGTCCTTTAGTTTTTTATTCTTCCATAATTTAGATCAACCCCTATTCACCCTCTTAATTTTGATTTGGACTTGCTTCTCATTGCTTGGTTCTTGTTTCTCACCAGCCACTTGGCCTGCCTTGCTTTCTTTCTAAATCCATTTGGCTTGCTTGAATTCCACTTAGGATCTCTTTCTTGCTTTTTGTTTTCTTGCTTGATTTCTCTTGCTCTTGCTTCTTGCTATTCTTGCTAATTAGAATCAAAACAGTTCTGATTTCTTACTATTGCTTATGATCAGATGATTAGATTCTTGCTCTTTCTCTCTTTCTTTCTTGACTTGCTTTCTTTCTCTTTCTATCTATCTGTCTTTCTTTCTCACTTTTTTTCTTTTTCTATCTATCTGTCTTTCTTTCTCACTTTTTTTCTCTTTCTTACTTTCTTTCTTGCTTACATGTTGTTTTATTCTTTCACAACAAGGATTTGTACCCAGCTTCCTTCCTTGCTTATGCAACCAGTTGTTGCTTCTGCTCTTGGTTTCAGCCCTATAGTTGGGGAAGGTTGATCCCATTCTCGAAAAACACCTCTCAAAACTACATCCCTTAATTGAGTTTGCAAACTTTGATACCAACTGTTGGCCTGGATACTATCAAAAACACCAAAAATGTAAACAAAAATATTTTGCTTAGCACTTTATTAATCAGCAGAAAAATTTACTAAAATACATTACCCAAGACCCTTTATATATAGACCAAAAACTTTAACCATGACTTAACCGACAAGCTAAATAATCTCTTAAAATAAACTAACCAAGTAAAAGACTAAAGGGTTGTTTGACAACCTCTTAATCAACCTCTTAATGGTTCAGATGTCTGAATGGTTCAGCACTTAATGGTTCAGACTGTTTGTTTCGCAAGCAGATGTCTGAATGGTTCAGACATTTGCCTCTGAATGGTTAAGTATTATACTAGTGATGAATGGTTAAGAGGTCTAATGTTGAATGGTTAAGACCTCTTATCTGAATTGGTCAAACATTTGTATTTGAATAGTTAAACGATATACTAGCTCTTAATAGTTCAGACCTCTTAATGGTTCAACATTTAATGGTTCAAACCTCTTATTAGTTCAGCATTTAATCATTCAGAATTTGTCAAACATCCCCTTATTGCCATGAACTAAACATACTACCAAAACCTAAACTTTCAACTTTAGTCTTCAACTTTTGGTTCTTCCATAATCAAGATTAATCGTTAAGTAAACCGTAGGAAGAGATGGAGTGAAAGAATGGTTACCGGTGGTCACCAGATAGTAAATACATAGCATATACTGAGGTGGATTCATTAGAAATACCTCTTTACGGAATCATGCACCAGGGTAAAAGTACAGTTGGTTCAGAAGCTCAAGAAGAACATGCTTACCCTTTTGCAGGGGCCACAAATGTTAAAGTTCGTCTCGGGGTTGTACAGAGGGCCCGTTACTTGGATGGATCTTTGCTGCGGAGCGAACCTTGATGACGAATATTTGACCAGAGTCAACTAGATTAATGGAGATGCTCTTGTTGCTCAAGTGTTAAACAGGTCTCATTCCAAACTGAGACAGATGAAATTTGATATTAAAACAGGCCAAGGAAAATACATCCCGGTCGAAGAACACAACACGTGGATCAACCTACACGATTGCTTCACCCCTGTGGATAAAGGAAATCGTTTTTTTGGGCTAGTGAGAAAACAGGATTTAGACATCTTTATTTGCATGACGAAAACGGGGTGTGCGTGGGACCGATAACGCAGGGTGATTGGATAGTGGAGCACATTGTGGGGGTCAATGAAGCCTCTGGTTACATATATTTCACTGGAACTCTAGATAGGCCTCTTGAGTGTCATCTATATCGAGCTAAGCTGTTCCTACAAAATGAATTAGAAAGCCCAGTTAAGTTGACAAGTGGCAAGGGAAAGCATCTGGTGGTGCTTGATCATCAGATGCAAAAATTCATAGATGTTTATGAATCTCTGGATTCACCTCCTAGTGTATCACTTTGTTCCTTGCATGATGGAAGCCTGATTGTGTCTCTTTATGAGCAACAAACGTCTACCCTTCCATGAGTTAAGGAATTGCAGCTTGAGCCTCCTAAGATTTTCCAAATTCAAGAAAAAGACGGTACCGTTTTATATGGGGCTTTATAAAAACCTGATGAACCAAAGTTTGGACCTCCCCCATACAAAACTATGATCTATGTATATGGTGGTCCGGGCGTACAACTTGTCAGTGATTCATGGGCCAACATGCTTGATATGAGAGCCCAGTTTCTTGGAAGTAAAGGCATCCTAGTATGGAAGGTTAGTACTCTATGTTGCTGCTTTTGTTTTCATGGTCAACTTTGAATCTTGATGAGACTTGTGTTTTTTTCTTGTTGCTATTAATTAATAGATTGATTAAGGAGTTTGTAAGCATTTAATTTCACATGTGGGTGGCTGTCAATCTGTTTAACTCACTTGTAATTATAGCTAATCTCCTACATTATACATTATGAATTGATGGTGTATTATAAACCTTTATAGCAGTTGGTTTTTTGGTGTTGCATGAAGCTAGAGGTGGCATAATAGGAATGTTGGGTGTGTCAAAATGGGTAGTTTTTATTATAGTTCTGACCGAGTTGACCTGGTAACACTTCTTTTCTAATCTTTGTTAACATTTGATAAGTAGTTAATATTCTATATAATTGCAAACCTAACCTAACCTACAATATAAAGTAATCTCATTGGGTACACTAACTGTAAGGACGCTTGTCTTTTTTAGGTGTTGTGTTCGACCTGTTAAAGATAAATCATAAAACTGACTGTTTTCTAAGTAGATGAAATTGATATACATTCTTCTGATGGATAACAAGGTAGTTCCAGGCAAGGACTAGCATTTGAAGGTGCACTGAAACACAACTTTGGACGTTTTGATGCTGAGGATCAGGTTGCTGGAGCGTAATGGCTCATAAAAGAAGGGCTGGCAGAATCAGGTCATATTGGACTGTATGGTTGGAGCTATGGTGGATACCTGTCTGCCATTTCTCCATCAAGGTTTCCTGATGTTTTCAGTTGTGTAACATCTTGTAATTTTAGGTTAATTTAAAGTTAGCCTTGTTAAATTCTTGCATGGGCTAATTGTGTTATTTATGAAACTTATGGGTTGCTTATGAATATTACCTTAATTGCTCTTTTAAATTTGTAAGGTTATAATGATTATATAATAATAATAATAACAAATTATAAGAGTAATAATATTATGTTACTAATAACAATAATAATAATAATAATAATAATATAATAATAATAATAATAATAATAATAAATTATAAGAGTAATAATAATTATGTTACTAATAACAATAATAATAATACTAATAAGAACATTAAAGCTGAAATGAAAATTTCTAAACTTGAAAATGTTTAAGCATTAAACTTAGTTTAAGTTCAAGGGGCCTCTTTGTCAATTTAGAAATTGTGAAAATAAAAGTTTGGGCACGAAATAACAACTTTAAAACTACAAGGACCATTTGTGCAAAACCAAATTAAACCTTTCCCCCCTAAGACGTGTTTCAGGCCAGAAATCCGGCTGAGCTCCGGTGAGCTCCGGCGACGGCCAAATACTCAAAATTATTCATTTTCGAAACCCAAAACCGACCCAAATCGTTTCGTATACACGTTTCGAACTTGAATACACGATTAAATTGCATTTAAACATCGGTTTCGATCTTAATCAATCGCATAACCGAAATACATTAAAGCATATGGCCGTTCGAGCATTTACATATCACAATAGTCCAATTAATCTAACCTAAACGGTCATTTATCAATCCATAATCGAATACAACACCCAATTGCACCTGAAACCAACAAAATCATCAAAACCCGTCGACCTCTTGCATCGCGACCCGCATCTATTCGAGCACTATCATCAGGGTTACAAAACTCGAATTAAACAGAGGGCTTTTCATCTTAGTGATCAATTGAAGCTTTCTGTGAAACGAATTTGAGTTTCATCATCGATTGTAACCTGAACGAATCGCACACAGTCGCGGCTGTTCTTCGAGTGTTCATCATCAAACCGTGCAAAATTCGGGTAATTGAACATACATACATGCTCGATTTCTGTTGGGGAACAAAAGCCCTAACATTAATTCGATTAACAACTTTGATTTGGGGGTCAATTTGAATCCAGTCAAAATTAGGGTTCTTGGATTTGGGAGTGTTCGGTCGATTTAAGATAAAACAAATTGGAACCGGGTTATACCGCGGCTGAGAGCCTTGGTTCACCGGTTCACACTCCACATTCCAACTTAGAGGTCCCGAGTTCGAACCCGGGCACCCTCAACCTATTTTTTTAGGCTTTTTCAGCCTTTAAAATAATATTGAAAATTTTCTGAAAATTATAAAAAGTAGTTTTGTAAACTTTATAAATTCTTAAAGTTATTCTATCATTTTCTACAATTACCTTAACAATTTTCTTATAAAAATAAAAATTTAACAAATATTTTCCTAGTTTAATCATGTAAAAATAAACTTTATATAATATTTTCTTTGAAATCATTTAATGATTATTTGGACACTAAACATTTTATATTTATAGATCAATCATGGCTACTATAGAAAATTATATATTTGATAAGTTAAAATTTTACAAAATTGTTATAAAGGCTTTTATTTCTTTAAAATTCTTTACATGATATTTGTCTTGAACTAAAACATATATATGATCTCTCTAATCAAAGTCATCAAATTAAAATCCTTAAATACCAAATTGAAATCCTAGTCTCGTTTAACCATTAAATATATTATTAAATTGTAACCTTGTAAGTATATAATTGTTTTAGGTGCATTGTGAAAGACCACGTTGAAACGTTGCTTATTATTATTC